>JBBPBX010029184.1:0-12372 GCA_038048925.1 Garcialebias charrua | reverse complement strand
CCTACGACTATCTCGTAAGACGAAATCTCGTACGTCGGAACACGAAACACGTGTTCTCGTAAGTCCGGATTTTCGGTCGTAAGTCGGAAAATTTATGCTAGCGCTACTACGAACACTCGTTTTTCATCACAAATGTTCATACTAGTTCATAAACATGCTCAGAAACTTGTTTCCAAACGGTTAGCTAACACACTTTCATCTAAAAACACATAAAAGTGCTGTATTTTTTGTATGTTCTTTACAAATTTACTGCTCGTTCGCCAGCTCGTAAGTCCGGAACCTCGTAGGTAAGAGCGCTCGTAAGTCGGGGACTACCTATATATATATATATATATATATATATATATATATATATATATTCTAGTATTAGTTTTAGGTCATATTGCCCAGTTTATAAATTTTACTTCAAAATAGTGTTCAAGGTTAGGAACTTTTTAGTGCACCCCCAACACATGGTATAGTAAAATAATACATTTCACATATTACATTTACTGTATCTTAATCCATAAAAGTATTGAAAATTTATAGCAAAGTCATTACACTAAATCTATTGATATAAAACACACTCTGGTGAAATAATTTGTAAACCCTCTCATAAAACTGCACTGGCTACTCGTTAGCTCCCTTTAGCACAGTCATCTGGATTCAAACTACCAACTCCGTTCTGTTTCTGTGAGGCTGAACAGAGCTGCACGTCAGCGCCCTGCCTGACAGAGGAGAACCAGGATGAGACCCGAGTCTCCCCCGGCTCTCCATGAACTCCCCCGCCGACGCTCCGTCACCCTGCTGGGGATGGACGCTGATGGATGGTGGCGCCGCCGAGCCAGATGTTGAACAACAAAGATGGAGACGTTACCTTCTATAGCTGCCGCTGTCTCGCGCCCAACAGCTGGAGGGTCAAATGAACCCGGACTCTGTGGGACATGTTGCTGTGACCCTCGGTGAACCTCCACAGACTGTCCACCTCGTCCCGGGGGAGAAAAACCAGCGAGCAGAGGCTGCTTCCATAAAGGGGCGTGGTTAAAAAAATACCATCCTAACATGATCATATTTCTACGGAAGGCGATTAGGTCCAGTTCAACTTTAAATAGAGTCAAAATTCTGACAAAATTTTATCCCAACATTCGGATTTTATTCTCGGAATTCTGAAAAGTCTGAATTCAGAATATTGGCTTGAACCTCAGAAATGTGAAAGTATTTATTTATTTATTTGTTTTATTACCAACTTGGACCTAATCCTCTTGATGATGTTGTTTATTTTGTCGTGTGCAGGTTAAGACAAGGTCAAAAACGCAATGAAACGTTCAGGATGAAAACCGATTCGACTTGCTAAAAAAAAAAAAGAATTAAAAAAAATGTCAGAGAATCTTTATTGTCATTTGCATCTCATGTGGTGTGATGAAACGAGATTATGTACACAGGGTCCCAGTTACATCCAACAATAAAAAGTAAAAGAAAAACAGTAATAACATCTAAGATATGAACTAAGAAAAACATAAACTAAAAATACACTAAGCATTAATATCATAGAAAAACATTACTCCAAACAGCAGCACGAACATGAGTCTGTATGAGATGAGCACGAATGAACACAGCAACATGAAACAGATCAGCAGCAACATGAAACAGATCAGCAGCAACATGAAACAGATCAGCGAAGCAACATGAAACAGATCAGCAGCAACATGAAACAGATCAGCAGCAACATGAAACAGATCAGCAGCAACATGAAACAGATCAGCAGCAACATGAAACAGATCAGCAGCAACATGAAACAGATCAGCAGCAACATGAAACAGATCAGCAGCAACATGAAACAGATCAGCAGCAACATGAAACAGATCAGCAGCAACATGAAACAGATCAGCAGCAACATGAAACAGATCAGCAGCAACATGAAACAGATCAGCAGCAACATGAAACAGATCAGCAGCAACATGAAACAGATCAGCAGCAACATGAAACAGATCAGCAGCAACATGAAACAGATCAGCAGCAACATGAAACAGATCAGCAGCAACATGAAACAGATCAGCAGCAACATGAAACAGATCAGCAGCAACATGAAACAGATCAGCAGCAACATGAAACAGATCAGCAGCAACATGAAACAGATCAGCAGCAACATGAAACAGATCAGCAGCAACATGAAACAGATCAGCAGCAACATGAAACAGATCAGCAGCAACATGAAACAGATCAGCAGCAACATGAAACAGATCAGCAGCAACATGAAACAGATCAGCAGCAACATGAAACAGATCAGCAGCAACATGNACAGTCACAAGACACAGTTAACGAAAGTACGTCTAACAGAGTGACTCATGAAAGTAGAAACACACAGACGTCTGCAATAGTACCTGTCTATGTATCCACACAAAATGAGCCAAGCAAAGAAATACTTACCTACGCTCTACTGGACACACAGAGTGATTCGTCCTTTATTCTCGATGAAGTAGCGAACAATCTGGACACAGCCAAAACCCAAGTTAAGCTCAAATTGTCTACAATGTCATCCAAGAAAACAACTGTACCATGTACAAAACTTGAAGCTTTGCAAATAAGAGGATTGTTTTCCGAAAAGAAACTCACTGTGCCAGTTGCCTACACACGTGATTTTATACCTGCCAATCGTAGCCATATTCCTACTCCAGACACGGCAAGGTCATGGCCACATTTGGAGCATCTCACTGGACACATTGCTCCACCATTGGACTGTGAGATAGGACTCCTACTAGGCTACAACTGCACACAAGCCTTAATGCCCAGAGAAGTCATATGTGGTGAAGGAAGCCAGCCTTATGCCCAGAAAACAGATTTGGGCTGGAGCATCATAAGTTACTGTGACTCAAGTGACGCAGGCAGCGATGTAATTGGAGTAAGTCATCGCATCACTGTAAAGCAAGTAATACCAGAGACTGAGCCAACCACAAAGCTAAAGAATAAAGTTCATTATATCTGCAAGACACAAATAAAAGAAGTAACAGGTCCAGATGTAATCAAAGCACTTGAATCAGATTTTATAGAGAGAGCAGTGGAAGAGACGAGCATTTCACAAGAAGATGTCTGCTTCATAAGAAAGCTACAAGAAGGAATCAAACAAAAGCAAGATGGACATTATGAAATGCCCCTGCCTTTCAAAGGTGACAGACCAAATCTTCCCAATAACATGTCAAGTGCTATGCAACGCTTAAGCAGTCTCAAACGCAGATTCATAAGGGATCAAAAGTACTACTCAGACTATGCAAAGTTCATGGAGGACATTATTGCACGCTATGACGCAGAGAAAGTACCGGAGAAGGAACTCTGTAATACCCCTGCCTGGTATATTCCCCACCATGGGGTATACCACCCTCAAAAGCCCGGCAAGATCCGTGTAGTCTTTGACTGCTCTGCACAATATCAAGACACTTCGCTAAATGAACACCTGCTTACAGGGCCTGACCTAACAAACGCTTTGGTGGGAGTACTCTGTAGGTTCAGGAAGGGCTCAGTGGCTGTAATGTGTGACGTGGAGCGCATGTTTCACCAGTTCCATGTAACACCTCAAGACCAGGATTATTTACGCTTTCTATGGTGGGAGCATGGGGATCTAAGTGTTCCCCCCTCAGTCTTTCGCATGAAGGTTCACCTGTTTGGTGCAGCGTCTTCACCTGGTTGCGCCAATTTTGGTTTAAAACATCTAGCTGCACAAGGTGAGGGAAAGTTCTCTCCAACCACAGTGAAGTTCATTCAAAGAAACTTTTATGTAGATGATGGACTTGTAAGTGTTACATCAGATGCAGAAGCAATAAAACTAGTCAAGGAAGCAAGAGAGCTGTGTAACACAGGAAAACTAAGATTACACAAGTTCGTATCAAACAGTGACAATGTGTTAAAGTCGCTGCCCAGAGAGGAGTGTGCTGACAGTATTAAAGATCTGGATCTAGCGCTTGGAGAGCCACTGATGGAAAGAGCACTTGGTGTTCAGTGGTGTATTTCTTCTGATGAGTTTCAGTTCAGAATAACAGTCAAAGAACATCCAATGACAAGAAGAGGAATCCTGTGGACAGTGGCGTCAGTGTATGATCCACTGGGATTTGTGGCACCCTTCATCCTAAAAGGAAAACAAATCCTGCAACAGTTATATCAGGAGAATGTCGGATGGGACAAGCCTCTTTCGGATCAGCTCTACAGAGAGTGGAAATCCTGGCTTCTAGATCTTCAAAATTTGTCAAAGAGACAAATCTAGCAAAGAAACAAAGGAATGCAAAGATGGAAGAATCAGGAAGGTGAAGCTGTTGATGAGTGACTCAACCTTGGATAAGGATGGAAAAAGGACTGTCAAGCCAGTGTATCTTGATAGACCAGTTCATAAAACTGTGTTGTTACTAGAAGCAGAGTAAATGCTAAAATGTAAATATATTTTATTGTAATGTTATATGTTTGAAGTGAAATCACAATAGTTTTAGTTTACATGTTTTATTTGTATTGTGCACATTCTTTTGTTATGACTCTTATTTTGAAAGGCAAAAGTAGGAAGTGCTTTCCAGCATGTTGCTAGGCAACCAAAGAAAGAAGTTGTACCGTACTGCTATGAAGACAAGATATTAGCAAGTAGCTGTACAAAAGTAATTTAAGTTTAAAGCTGCAGTATGTAGCTTTTTTTATGAACATATTTCTTCACTCTGTCACTACCTCCTGACAGACTGATGTTAGCCAGGTAATCTCTGAAAAAAATTTAAAAAAAATATTGTCCCCTTGCTTCTCCAGGTGGTAAATAAGCATTTCTAAAAAGAAAAGGTGACCCGCCATTTTCCAGCCAATAAAAACAGAGTTTGTAACCAGCCAATAAAAACAGAGCTTGAATTTGAATCAGCCAATAAAAACAGAGCTTGAATTTGAAATTCAACAGACCACAAGGGGGCAGAGCCACATATGGCTCTGAGGGGGAGGGATCAGAATGCTTTGCCTGTTGAAAATATTTCTAACTGCTGCAGTTCTACAGAAACTGCATACTGAACCTTTAAGAAGTTCTTTATTACTCTCATTTCTACCTCAAAAGGAAGGGTCAGCCAGCGAGGTATTTATATGTTATATCATTTTTATGTCAAGATTGTATTCATGACACCGTCTCACTTAAGTTTATGTTGTATTTTTAGTTCGATGGTAGTGTTGGTGTCAGTGACAACGAAAGTGAAGTGTAATAAGAAGATTTCCATTAAAACTGACTACACACTAGCAGTACAACGAATTCATTAATGCTGTAAAGAAGAGGTGGAAGTGACACACTGGTTGACTTTAAAAGCAGCATAAAGACCTTTCTTTTTAAGCAAGCCTATTCTGCCTCCACATGATTTTATCTTTGATCTTAGTCGATATTATTATTGATTTTATTTGATTTTATCACTTGTTTTATTTTGATCTTTGCTTTATTACACTTTGTAGCACTTTGAGATTTTTATTAATGAAAAGTGCATTATAAATGGAATTCATTATTATTATTATTATTATTATTATTAATAATAAATGTACATTTAATAAATGAACATTTAATAAATGTACATTTATTAAATGTTCATTTATTTTGACTACAGTTTCTGTTGTGTCTCACAGTTAATGATTATTTGTTTCTAAGTATAATTAAATCATGTTCACATCCTACTGCAACAAAACAGCCTTCTATCCAGGTAACGTTTGACGTCACGATCGGTCTCGCGCGTGCACGCGCGTGCACTGAGCGGGTGGTGACGTCACCCGCAGCTTCAGAGAAACAGCTTCGACTTGGATGAAAAGAGAAAACTGTGGAAGAGTCGGGTTCACCTGCAGGCTCATCGATCGAAAGAAAAGTGATCGATCAGAAGCCTCAGCGCGCTCCCGTCACAACAACAACAAAACAAACACAAACAAAGCAGGAGGTAAACAACTGGAGCTCGTTGCTTCAGCTCTCACGAACAGAAACGGAGCCGTTAGCAAACAGCGTACCTTGACTTTGACCCGAACCACCTCCCGCTCCTCCTCGCCCGCCATCACAGAGTCCGTCTGGATCAGAGGAGTCCCTTTTGTTTCCTCCTACATCGATTCGGTCATGATAGAGCTACAGAGGAGCTCCGCTGCTTCTTCTTCTGCGCTCATCCTCACCGGAAGTGGAAACACCGCTCTCTGTCGGCTTTTTTTTTTTAATGAAGGAAATATAACAAACAAACAAAGCAAAAATATCAAAACATTATAACAGGGCATACAATACAAAAACAGGAGAAAAAAAGTTAACATTTAGAAGAAAAAAAAACATTTCTGCCGGCTTCTTCTTCTGCACTCATCCTCACCGGAAGTGGAAACACCGCCCCCTGCCGGCTGCTTCTTCTTCTGCGCTCATTCATTCATTCATTCATTTTTTAACCTACTTGGTTCTGTCTCGAAGACTCATTCACAAGAGACCTGTTTTCAACAAAGAACACAGGCAAGGTACAGACAACAATAAACAATCATAAAAAGCATATAAAATGAAAAAGTAAATAAAATAATAAATTATATAAAACAAACAACAACAAAAAATCCTGCTACTACATTATAAAGCAATATAAAATACTAAAAACAGGAACATGTCTGCACTGGTTGTTGCCAGCAGTTTCAAGCCACTTAGAGAGGTCAAGGTCGAGAGCTTGAGATATTTTTGTAAGATATTCCAGGAAACAGGAGCAGAATAGGAGAAGGCCCTTTTGTCTAGTTCAGTCCTCAATTCATTCAACCTTTATTTAGTCAGGTTAATCTCATTGAGCCTCAAGGACTCATTTACAAGAGAGACCTGTCTACAAACTGACAAAGAATGATGACAACAGCAACAGTAGATTTTCCTTAAACAATCAACAATAGACAAACTTAAGAGATAAATACAGATATTTTTTTTTCAAGTTAAAACAAAGATATCAAAGTAGCAAAACAGACAGATTATAAGGCAGATGGAGAAAATCAAAAACAGGAACATGTCTGCATTGGTTTTTGCCAGGATTCCAACAGATTCTTAAAACCATTTAGAGAAGTCAAGGCCAAAGAGGTCAATGAGGGAACACTGCAGGTAATCATGTCCTGAGAGCGCACGCTGTAGCTGCACTCACACAGAGACATGTAGGAGGAGATGTATGAGGGCAGCAGACCAAGAAGTGATTTAAAGATGAAAATGTACCAGTGGAAGAGTCTGCGTGAGGTTAATGATGTCCAGTTAACCAGTGAATACAGGGTGCAGTGGTGGGTACGATAATCACAACCAGTTATGAATCTTAGTGCACCATGATAGACAACATCCAACATCCGCAGGGTGCTTGTAGGAGCATTCATGTAGAGAATGTCACCGTAATCAATGGAGGGAAGGAAAGTCACAGATACAAGGCGTTTCCTAACATTCAGTGTTAGACATGATCTGTTTCTGAAAAAGAAACAGTTTAACTTTCAGTTTCCTTACCAAGGTTTTGATGAGGGTCTTAAAAGAGAGATGTGAATCGACCAAAATACTCAAGTCTTTATAAGAATCAACAAACTCCATAGGGACACCATTCGAAGATAAAATCAAAGTTATTTTTCACCACTTTTATTGTCTGTCCAACAGATCTCACTTGTAAATGAGTTTTTGAGGCTCAATGTGACTTATCTGTTTAAATAAAGGTTGAATGAAAGGAATGACTGCTGGGACCGACTTCCGGTTTGGAAACATCCCTTTGGTTTTATCAGCAAAGGAATGTGATTTTCAAACAGGATGTCGGTGAATCCTCGAGGCTCAATGAGACTAACCTGTTTAAATGAAGTTGAATGAATATAAGTACTGTATAAAACAGTAACTAAAAGTAGCAAGCTATGAGTTAAAATATGAGATATGAGATATAAAATATGAGGGATGTTTTTTTCAAATAGGAAGGCGGTCCCAGCAGTTCTTCCTCTGATTTTATCTTCAAATGGTGTTCCTATTGAGTTTGTTGATTCCTATAAATATTTGGGTATCCTGGTCGATTCACATCTCTCTTTTAAACTCCACGTGGAAAACCTAGTGAAGAAACTGAAAGTTAAACTGGGTTTCTTTTTCAGAAACAGATCATGTCTAACACTGAATGTTAGGAAACGCCTTGTATCTGTGACTTTCCTTCCCTCCATTGATTACGGTGACATTCTCTACATGAATGCTCCTACAAGCACCCTGCGGATGTTGGATGTTGTCTATCATGGTGCACTAAGATTCATAACTGGCTGTGATTATCGTACCCACCACTGCACCCTGTATTCACTGGTTAACTGGACATCATTAACCTCACGCAGACTCTTCCACTGGTACATTTTCATCTTTAAATCACTTCTTGGTCTGCTGCCCTCATACATCTCCTCCTACATGTCTCTGTGTGAGTGCAGCTACAGCGTGCGCTCTCAGGACATGATTACCTGCAGTGTTCCGTCAGTGAGGACTGAACTAGACAAAAGGGCTTTCTCTTACTCCACTCCTGCTTCATGGAATATCTTACAAAAAGATATGAAGATCTCAACCTTGACTTCTCTAAATGGTTTTAAGAATCTGTTGGAATCCTGACAAAAACCAATGCAGATATGTTCCTGTTTTTGATTTTCTACATCTACCTTAAAGGAGCTGTATGTAACTTTTCTAACAATATATTTTTAACATATTTCTTCACTCTGTCACTACCTCCTGACATACTGATTTTAGACAAGTAATCTATGAAAAAAAAAAACTATTGTCCCCTTGCTTCTCTAAAAGCATTTCTAAAAAGCCACAGTGACACGCCGTTAACCATCCAATAAAAACAGAGTTTGAATTTGAATTTCAGCAGAGCAAGGGGTAACAGAGCCATATATGGCTCTGAGGGGGAGGGACCAGAAACGTGTCTCTGTTCAAAATTTTCCTAAGTTCCAGCGTGTTCCAGAAATTACATACTGAACCTTTAATGTTTTGCTACTTTGTTTTAATTTGTAAAAAAAATAAAAGTGTATTTCTCTCTTATGTTTGTCTACTGTTGCTGTTCATCATTCTTTAGTTTGTAGCAGGTCTCTCTTGTAAATGAGTCCTCAGGCTCAATGAGATTAATCTGACTAAATAAAAGTTTAATGAAAATTTTCCAAAATAATTATGATTTTGTCCTCATTTCCTGTCAGTTCTTATTTGATTTGATGTTTATTCATTCATTTTAAAAGAACAATACAAGACAGTTTCATCAGATACAAGAATACAAGTAGGATAAAATGAAAGGAGCAGAAAGAAGATGAAATCTTATTATATCTGCCCCTTATTTCACTGTTTGTTCAACCAATGTTAACCTTCAAGCTACATCACAAAATGAATAATTCTACTTAATTTTACTAACTGTAATACACAAACTACATCACAAAATGAATAATTCTACTTAATTTATCTAACTGTAATACACAAACTACATCACAAAATGAATAATTCTACTTAATTTTTCTAACTGTAATACACAAACTACATCACAAAATGAATAATTCTACTTAATTTTTCTAACTGTAATACACAAACTACATCACAAAATGAATAATACTTAATTTTTCTAACTGTAATACACAAACACACTAAGTTACATCATATATAGTTTTTGAGCAAGTCCTTTTTGACCTTTTTCTTAAATGTATACATTGATTTTGCATTTTTAACATCACTCTCCAGAGCATTCCACAATCGAACTCCCTGAATTGAGGTAGACCGTCCCTTTAAGCTGGTTCTGAATTGTGGTTTGATGAATATCTCTGTCCCTTTGAGATTGTAACAACTTTGTCTTTTTATAAAATTTCTTTGGATATTTAAAGGTAATGTGTTATTATGAGCCCTATACATAACTGATAAAATACTATATTCTACTAATTCCTGGAATTATCAAATAAATAATAAATACTTATCAAATAAACATCAGTTTTGTGTTTTTTCTTTCAACAAAATAAAACTCTCTGAAACCGGTATTTGTTTATGAAAATTTATCTTTCCGAGATTTCTCAGCTGTCCGCGAACACAACAACAGGTCATGAGACTGTCCGTTTTGGTGCATGCTGGGAAATGTATTTCTGCGGTGCTCATGTCTCCGTCATTCCGATAGGCTCAGCTGTAAAGAAAAACTCAATTTTCCAGACATCCCGTGCTTTCGTCCGTTGATTACTTCCACCCTGTCTGATCATAAAGATCATCAGATGTTGCTGCTCGAGGAGGTCCGGTGACAGTAATGAGAGGACGCACGAGCTTCTGGGATTTTACGGATATAATATTCGTGTCCGGAGGTTTTTAATGAGAGTAAAAAAAAAAAAAAGAGTTTGGCTGTTGACGTGAGGAGGAGATGAAGAAGCTAGCTTGTTGCTAACAGAGATGGAAGCTAAAAGCTGTAGCTCCTGAAATAAAGAGTCTGTTCGCTCGGAACTTCAGCGATGGAAGAAGTTGACAAGATCCTGATTCACGCGCTCAGACATGTCGGCACGTGAGTGTTCATCACCAACTTTATTTCTGATGAAGGTTGTCCGAGGGGTCAGAGGTCATGTTTGTGTCCCACAGGGAGCTGGGGTCAGAGGTCGACAGCCTGAAGCAGTTCAGCAGCGACCTGATCGTGGAGGCGGTGGTCCGATGTGTCCGGGTCATCGAACCGGGCCTGGGGGGCGCCCTGCCCACCTCGCTGCCCCCCGGCATGTCCGCCCGCTTCCGGGTGGGCATGAGCCTGGCCCAGGCCTGTCAGGTGAGTCAGGTGACCTCACCTCTGAGTTGGGGGTCCAACCATCACCCAGCTGCACTCACATGCACATCGCTCTCTTCCCTCCCTTCTGAGGATGCAGGAGGACAGTGGTGTTCATGGTTCACTCAGGGTGGGTGTCAAACTCCAAACCCCTTTTCAAACTGGGCTGGTATCAGTCGATGCTTGGCTCAGTCAAACGGCGGCCATCTTTTCTTGGTGACAGGTTCCTCAGCCTTCCACCTCTCACTGATGGTCGGTGTCGCTCCGTACGCACCAACATCAAAGATGGACGACAAGTTCAACCTCGTTTCAAATCTTCATGGCTGTAAAAACTATCATTCATTCGTCCATCCATCCATCCATCGTTCATTCATCCATTCATTCAACCTTTAACGAGACAGGCTAGTCTCACTGAGCCACGAGGACTCACAACCGAGACCTGTGGAGAAGTCTGCACTGAATGAAGTCGGCTCAGTTTTTAAGCCGAACGAGAAGCGATTACCGTACTTTCCGTCTGATAAGTTGCATTAGTCCAATTTGTCCAATCAATTGGAAAAATCCATAAATGTGTCGCACCTCCGTATACGTCGCATCTATTATGCGTCACCGCTGACGCGTTGCGTATGTTATGCGTCACCGCCCTGCTACATATGGCGGCCACAGAAGCGTGCACGGACGGACTTTAACAAGATTAACATGGTAAAAACAATTATTTGTTTGCTGAAAATTATAGCAAAGATGTGTCTTAGCTTAACCTTTCCTTAATAAATGCACGTAATTGTCAAATCAGCTGGATTTAAAAAGTAGTTTAGCCATGTCAACGCGCAGCGAGCGGATACGCTTCATTTCTTTAAAATTTAGCAAGATAAACATTTAAAAATACAGTATATATTTGTTAGCTGACATTATAGCAAAAGTGTTTCTGAGCTTAACCGTTCCTTAATAAATTTACGAAATGGTCTAATCTGCTGGATTTAAATTGTTTCGCTTTGACGTCTTCCAAACGGTCGCGAAAATAAATTGTAAATAAATTTAATTTTAGCTCAAACATCTCCTTCAGCGAATGGGTTGTAAATATCCATCCAGTGATTACTTTCTGTAAGTTTCATCAAAATCTGTTGTGTGGTTCTTGAGCTATTTTGCTAACAAACACTAGTTCAGACCTCCAGAGTTCAGGAGGCCGTGCTGCGACAGAGTGAGTTGGAGCAGAGGAGGCTTCTGTCGGACACATGAGCTGGGAACGGTCGGTGGACCCTAGCGGACGAAAGTGGTACTGCTCCATTTTTTTTTGTCAGAATGAATGGAAACTGTCATATCTCAGCCAAAAATTGGTCTAAAAATATGGGGAAAATCCATAAATATGTCGCTTTGCCCCATAAGTCGCAGGACATGAAAATTAGTATAAAAAACTGTGACTTATAGGCCAGAAAATACGGTAAAATATTTGACCTTTAAAGTAATCATCTTGGGGGCCAGGTGAGGCGTTGTCAAGAGCCATATTTGTCCCGAAGGCCTTGAGTAGGACAAGAGTCTTAAATTCTCGTCAAATTTTCTTTTCTTTTCTTATCTGAAAACCAGCAAAGTCTCTAGCAGTTTATGGAAGAATATACAAATTTACAAACTAACTTCCTGTATTTTAGGAGCTCAAATGGAAACTGAATGTTTTTAG
>JBBPBX010029183.1:0-20144 GCA_038048925.1 Garcialebias charrua | reverse complement strand
ACTCCACCCCCCGCCCAATGTCGGCGTCATTATGTGCTTGTGTGTGAGATTTTTTTTCATTACCACATTTTTGACCTTTAAGCAGAGGTCAAAAATGCGTTAGGATTTTTTTTTTATCTCCAAACCCAAAGTGTCATTTTTCACCACTTTTATTGTCTGTCCAACAGATCTCACTTGTAAATGAGTCTTCGAGGCTCAGTGTGACATCTGTTTAAATAAAGGTTGAATGAATGAATTTTTTGTCTCTTTCTGCCGACTTCCACACAATAACTTTAAACTTTTTTCTTTGTTTAAGAACTAACACACACACAAAAAAAAAAAAGTTAAGCCCAGTCCTCTGGACATTCAAAAAAACAAAACAAAAAACAACAACAACAAAATTAATTGTAGAAACATTTCGTATTTCCTCCGAAAGACTTCTTCAGTCTGATGAGCTAATACAAAAGTCTAAAAAAAAATAAAAAAAATAATACCTTAAAAGTAACAACAGAAAATTGGAAACCCTAACTTTTATCCTGTTACCTGGAAAAATATTTTGTTCGGGCAGACATAAGGAGAACATTTGTGCGTCTTTCATCACCGACGTTTATTTTTCAACCGCCGGGCCTGTTTTCCTGCCTCTGACAACCCAATACATCTCGGTCCATATGGATGTGATGAAGTCATGGGGTGATTTATAGGTTGGCCGTGTGAGGAAAAGCAGTTTCCATGCTCGGTGGCCTCAGGGAATTTACCATGGTCTGTACAAAAGCTGCCTGCTTTTAGTGATAATTTAACTCCACAAGCAGACGACACCATCGAGTCTGGCTCACAGAGAACTTTTTGTTCCACTTTGCTGCTACAAAACCAGTTTTTCATCGAGATGTCAAGGACTCAAGTTTAACTTGTTTCTGAAAAGAGACGGCTGTCTTTGGGAAGAGGTTTATGTTTGAATTGAAGAATAAATATTGAACCATTTAAACCAATTTAGGTACTTTGCTTTTGTTTGCGTTTTCATTTTCTGGTGTAAATCAAACTATCAGAGAGATTCTTGAGTAGCTTTATACGAGATAATTTACAACTCCAAACAAACTCCCCTAAAATATACTTAAAAACGCAAGAAAAAAACTAAAACAAAATCAAATTCAACGCTTAACTCGTAAACCAAACAAATGCGAATAGCATTTACAATACTTACAATGCTGTTATTGCTAGTATCACTCAGCCCTCTGTGAATAGCAAACAACCATCAGGGTGCTAACGATCCATCGTCAGGCTGATGGTCCTCCTTGATCATGTGAGCAGCTGGTTTCAGGCTGTCATCAGCCAACTGGTTGATCCACTGTGAGAGGGTGCTATTTATAAGACTGAGCTGAATACAGCACCTCAGACTGAGGAAGTCTTTCGGACGAAAGACGAAACGTTTCTACATTTTTTTTTTTTTTGCTTTGTTAAGAAATGATGTGTTCTTTACATCGACTAATGCATTCCCAACCCTGGTCCTTGAGGAACACCATCCTGCATGTTTTAGTTGTTTCTCTGCTCCAACACACCTGGTTCAGTGATTTAATTACTTCATGTTCTGCAGAAGCCTGTTAGTTACCCATTAATCAGGTGTGTCGGAGCAGAGAAACAACGAAAACATGCAGGATGGTGTTCCTCAAGGACGAATGTTGGGAACACTTGCATTCAATAATTAATAAATAACAGAAACCGTATACATGTATGATCTAGAACAGTCAAGCACTCAACCTATTTTGGGACAAAAACAACTGGATCAAGGAGAAACCAATTTGCCGTTTTGCTTCCACCATAACAGAAAATTAAGCATCACGTTCATAATCTCAAACATCACATTCTCAACATCAGGTTGTCATGAAAGTTGGTCTGGATTTAGATTAAATATTATATTTTTGTGTCATCTACCTTTGAGTGCTGAGCCCAACTATGCTTGTTAAGCTTGAGCGACATTGCACGAACAAACGGCAGTCTATCCAATCAAATATGTGCCGGTGAATGAAGACACTCTGAGCTTCACAACAGGAAACCCAAACTTTCACAGCACACAAGAGGCAGGTCTATATCACAGACGTCCTTCTCACTCATTGTGCAGCTGGAAAACTAAAATACATACCGCTAAACATTATGGGAAAGCCAACCAAATCCACTCCCGTAGTGGTTAAGGGGAGTGGACTGTGTTGTCTTTCCCATAATGCTTAGCGGTTTTTCAGTTGTCCTTCTCACTCATGGTGCAGCTGGAAAACTAAAATACCGCTAAGCATTATGGGAAAGACAACAAAATCCACTCCCGTAGTGGTTAAGGGGAGTGGACTGTGTTGTCTTTCCCATAATGCTTAGCGGTTTTTCAGTTTTCCAGCTGCACCATGAGTGAGAAGGACATCTGTGATATAGACCTGCCTCTTGTGTGCTATTAAAGTTTGGGTGTTTCCTGTTGTAAAGCCCAGAGTGTCTTCATTGGGTTTAACTCACACAATGTTAAAATGGTAGTCACAGCATATGATGGAACACAAGTGCTCTTTGAATCCGGATCGGAAATATCGGCAGGTTGGATCGGAAAATCCGATACTTAAATTATGGTGGTATCGGGTACCGATACTGGATCGGATCGGCCCCATCCCTAATTGTCAGTTCAAATTTGACATTGGCTCAAAAAAAGACTGTTCTGAACATGTTTTTCTGTGTACGTTCATGCGTTTTCCCAAGTATCCATTGGGTGTGCATGGAGAGAACATGCAAACTCAACCCAGAGAGGTCCCTGGCCTGGATCTGAACTGACGACCTTTTCATTGAGAGGCAACAGCTCTACCAACAGAGCCACCCTGCTGCCCCTCCACCATCTCATCACAGCTATATTTTCGTTTTCAGCGTGTTTAGCCATTATATACTTTGTAGTTTAAAAAAACAAACGCAAAACAAAGTATTTTTCACTTTTCCGCACAATAGCCATTTTACAACTTACCCGCTCATGTAGCACCTCGCTATGGCAGGGATTCGACTGTCTTAAGTGTCTCAGCTGCTAGCTCTGACCCATGCGAGTTACAAGAGTGTGTCCTTTCAGATGAATGGACGCTTGGTTGATATTATTGGCTCTGGAGGGACCATCGATCAGTGGTATCCACCGCCACTGGTATCTGTGTTTTAGAGGTTTCCCCAGTCCAGCACACCTGATTTGAATCAGTGGGTGATGAACAGGCTTCTGCAAAAAATGAAGACCAGTAATCCAATCATTGAACCAGGTGTGTTGGAGCAGAGAACTAAATAAAATGTGCAGGACAGTGGCCCTTGAATGTCAGAGTCAAGACAATTATGTTTACATTTATTTAGATTCAAAACCTGAACAAAACTCTGCATTAAGATCTATATCATCAAAGCCCGTAGGCTGGCTGCCGTCAGGTATCTAGAATTACGATGGTAAATAAAACGGTATACAACTAAAACGAAGGACCAAGTCGGCTACACACCAATAAACAAGAAACGTAATTTTTTTATGCATTTATTCTAAAACAAAAAATAATATACAATTCAATAAATATTGTTGCAACAGCATTGGCAAAGACATTTTGAAGATGACATCAACATTCAAGAAGACATGAGTCAACACAGCAAAACAACACATTAGAAGACGAAGAACCTGAATGAACCAACTCGAGTTAAATGGTCTGTAAAAAAAAAAAAAAGTGCTTTCAGACATTTTGACATTTAAAACTACGGTGGCCCTAAGGTGTAAATGAACATTTGAAAAAAACTGGATTACATTTGATTAATAAAATAATCACATTTGAAAAAAAAGAAAAACTGAAGTACATTAAGCCAAACAGGAAGTTTTTTTTTAATGTACTTTATTAACTTTATTATTATTATTTATTTATTATAATAATTATTTTTATTTATTTACTTTATTCTTCAAATGTAATTTTGTTTTTTCCAAATGTGATTCCGTTTTTTTTTTTTTCAAATGTAATTCTGTTTCTCTAATGTGATTCGGGCCACTTCCGCTTCGGCCACTTCCACTTTGGCTTGATGTAATTCCATTTTTTTCTAACACTGTCGTGGTTTTGTTGTTTTTTTTCAAATGTGATTCCGTTTTTTCAACTGTTGTTCATTTACACCTTAGGGCCACCGTATAAATCAGCTCCACTGCACCACCATTTGAAGTGATGACGTAATTTCATCTCGAGACTATGCTCCGTTTACATTGTAAAATGCGATTTTTTCCAATTAAAGAAACTGGAACACTGGAATGAACTAAAAGTTTCAAATCATGTGGGAAAAATCAACAATTTCCATCGAGTCATTCTGGGCAGAACTTGGCACCATGTGGCTTAAATGGGTAGCAAATGGGCTAACCCTGCTAGCACTTTGTGTTTGTATCTATGATAAGTGCTATATAAATAAAGTTTACTTACTTACCTTTGGGTCAAAATGACTCATGAGGTCTTTGTTTTAAAACTGAGAGCTTGTGGGTCATTTTGACCCAAGGGCAGCAGGAGGGCTGGTTATGCAGTTGAACAAGATGCTAACTCCGCTATGTGCCATTAAACCTAGCTTAGCTAGGTTTCTGTGAACTAGCTTGTTAGCTTATTAGCTAACCGGTTAAAGCGCGTCCTAAAATGAACCATTTCAGTTTTATGGGACTTTTTCTCGGCATTAAGCTTGCAACACAACCAGAAACACCACCCTTCATTTTACACTCAGATCTTTATTCCTGAACCAAAACCCACTAAAGCCGCATTTTCATTTCAGCGACTCGCTATTTGAAAGCTCCAAGTTGTCATTTACTGTATGTTAGTTATCCAAATTTTTGACTCACACTTTCCTCTCTTTAGGCCTCTAATACATTTCGCTGGATGTTTTTTTTATTAGTTTTTATGGGAAATGGCTATTAACGTATACTTTTCCTCCAGCCGTTCACACACACAATCTGAGTTTTAGATGATTAAAAACCATTTTTGGTATCAAAATTCATGCTCAATAATCCAGGTAGAAGATTATTGAGCATGATCTTTGATGTTTTGAACCACTTTGGCTATGACTGTCTCAGACGAGTCGATGGGGGAGAGGGCGGGCCCCAGAAACCATCTTGTCACTAGCAAACTGGTTGGCCCACTAAGTGTTCTGCTTGTGGTGGCTCCTCAGATTGATGAAGTCCTTTGGATAAAGGATGAAACGTCCAGACAACAACAAAAAAGAAACCGTCCAGATGACCTGACGGAACATTATCGAATTTTTGGTATTGGCGGGGAGACAGAGCTTTTCAGAAACAACAACTTATCCTATTTTGCACAGTCTCCCCTTTCGCATTGTGTCCTAGAAACTTGAATGACGGAGAAGTTTTCCCAATTTTTTCTACGGTTGTCTTGCTTTATCCTGATCCGGTCAATAACTTTTAACCATTTGCTCCATTTCTTGGTTGCTGTGGATGTTTGACACCAAGTCGTGTGGATACAACGCCCCATTTGTTAAAAAAAAAAATGTTTGAACAGAAGTTGTAATAAAAACAACCCAAAATTAAATATGCAGAGTTATGTTGAAGGGGCATTTGTGACATTTAATGGTTTAATACGCCTTATCTTTAGACTTATTTTTTTAATAAACATTTAGTTGTTGAAGTGAAGCCTCTTTCACTCAGTTCCTCATGATCAGATCTACAGAATGAAGTACAACTAAAACAACGATGCTGATACAAACAAACAACTTCACATTATACCAACAAACGTATACCAGAGACAGAGTTTCCTCGCTCAGTCTCCTCTGCAGACGGAACGACATGAGCGTGAATCAGTTTCAAACACAGTGATGAGTTGTCATACAAGCCCTTCGAGCAAAAAAGTTGTTGATCCGGTACAAACAGCTCCTCTTTTCTCTTCCGCCCGAGGCAACAACCGCCCCCTATGACAATCCCTGGCTTTGGCTCTCGTTCAAAAGATTGCACGTTCTAGAAAAACCTTCACATGTAAGAAATGACATCACTCCCTCCTCCTGCTCGCTTCCTTTCCTGTTCCTGTTGCCGAGGAAAGTCTTGGCTGCATCCACTTTGGCCTCAGAGGGGAAGCAGGTCTCTTCCCAGAGCAGGTAGCTCGCCGACTGATGGGTTCCTTGTCTGGTGGGATCGGGGAAGGGGGTACATCGATTGGGATGCTACTACACAATGAGCCTCTATTGGTGCAGAATATTCCAGTAAAAGTATCTGAAGCTTATAAAATCCCATTTCCAGACAAAAATAAAAAGTCTTTTGCATGCAGGACAGAGCTTCAGCCCATAGCTTCCTGCTTCCACAATGCACAGTCCTCTCAGTTTGACCCCCCTACTTCACAGTCTGATAAGTCACATGACCGAACAACTTTTGGCCTTGTCCTTCCGGAGGTCCGTGGCAACGGCTGCCAGGTCAGGCCGACCAGGCATGTGTGAAATCCTCTTGGTGGCACGTGTAGACTTGCCCCGTTTGACGTTCTTGTTGCTTTTGTTGATGCAGGCCAGCGTGGCCATGTGGAAAATGTCCCTGACGCTGTTTTCCGACTGCTGAGCCGAGCACTCGATGTAAGGTGCCGAGATCTGCTTGGCCATGCTGGAACCCTGAAAAAGGAAAGATATAAAGAATACTGTCAACAATGAAAATGGAAATCTTAAGAGTCAGAATTCGCAATGCAAATCCACTGTTTAAAATGTTGGCGTTCATCAGGGTTCATGTCTCAGCCCACTGTTTATTGTTGTGATGGATGCAGTTACTGAGCTTATTAGGAGAGAAGTGCCATGGGATATGTTGTATGCAGATGAACTAGTTGTGGCTGGAGATTCTGAAGATAATCACCAAGACAGTTTCAGACAGTGGCAGCAAGCATTTGAGAGTTAAGGTCTGAAAATAAACGCAGCAAAAACAGAGACCATGGTCTGCTCGAAAGCTGATGAGACCTTAACAATTACTAATAATAGAGGAAATGTACTGAAGCAGGTCGATACGTTCAAGTATCTGGGGTCGGTGATAAATGCCAAAGGAAGCTGTGAAGAAGACGTTAAATGCATAACTGGTATGGCCTGGCAAAAATGGAAGGAGTTGACAGGAGCGCTTTGTGACAAAAGGATGCCGATTTATATTAAAGGGAAAGTGTACAAGATGATGGTGTGACCCATCTTGCTTTGGGGAGCTGAAGTATGGGCATTAAAGAGAAAGAAAGAGGAACTCCAGTAAAGAACAGAAATGTGGAGGCTACGTGGGATTCTTGGGAGTATCCCTCAAGGATAGACTGCAAAATTACAATATCAGAAAAACGCTTGACATGGCATGCATCACGGATCATCATGCATCAGGAATCAAGAATGAGATGGTATGGGCATGTGCAACGAATGGAAGATGACAATAAGGTAAAAAGGCTATTAAACGTAGACATTTTCGGTCAACGAAGCAGAGGACAGCAGAAGAGGTGGATGGATATGATCCAGCAGGATATGAAGACACTCCATCTCACAACAGATGATACATGAAACAGAGCAAAATGGAGAATAATCCATGTGGCTGACCCTGCTCCGAAAGGAGTGGGACCTACAGCCTGAAGGAGAGAAAGAGAGAGAGACTGTTTAAAAAGTTATATGTGACAAAAATCTCTTTACCTGGTCATAGGAGACCGGTGTCTGTCTATGGTTGGACAGCTCCACCAGGGTGCTCAGGTCAGTACGTAGGTCCGATTTGCAGCCAACTAAAAGCATCTTGGTGTTTGGACAAAACTCCTGAATCTCCCCTTTCCACTGTGGAGAAACAAACGATTGTTGAACCACAAATCAACTGATTTTGTCCAACGTTTATCTAATCAATGTTTCACAAAATGGACACAAACCTTTCATTCAACTAGCCTAAAACTGATTTTACAGCAACAGAAGCTAAATCAGATTTAAGTCTATGCAGTTATGTAGGCTAGAATGTTCGGATAGAAGATTCAGTGAGTTCCAACCCATCCAGTCACACGGCCTTAAAGTATGAAGCTTAAAACTGGCCCTTCTTGGACCCCGTGTGCTTAGAACTTGGAAAGCAGTTACAAAAAAATCCCTGTTTTCTCCTGAACACTAAATGCTCTGATCAATGGCATTTCTCTTGTGGGTATAATCTGAAGGGCGAGATACACTCGCGCGTCCTCACGATACGCCAATACGCAGCGTATGTATGCCCCGTACGCAGCGTAGCCCCGCGTAGCCCCTCAGGGCAAGTACGCGCAAAGGTATTTTTTTACTACGCATACGCGATTCGCATACGCGATGCGCGGTGTCTGACCTAAACTTCCCCGGCTCCGGACTGTTTTGTATGTTACACAAATGAAATAAATTCCTCTTTTTTATCGCTGATCGGGCCTTTTCTTTTGTTTTTTTGCCTAAAGTCAAGTAACCGCTTCTTCCTCCGTTCACTCGATGAATGAAATGAATGAATTCAGGTCCTACCTGGGTGCGCGATGTTTTATATATTCCCTGGTGGGCTGTGGGCTGCAGGAAAAGCACTCCCTGTTATTATTTTTATTTCTGAGAGAACTTTTTATAACATATATAGTAGAAAGACCGTATCAGAACACCGCAGAAGTCTGAGCGAGCTGCTCACGATAGGTTTCACTTTGAGCTGACTGAAATCTGTCAATCATTTCAGTAGGCGTGTCAAAGTGACCAATCAGCGAGCTCAGTTGAGTCCTCTCCGTGGAGCGAAAAACTACCGGAAGTGACGATCGGAAGTGACGGTACGGAGGAAATGACGTAGAATTTGGAGCGAAAACACGAGAATCTACGCGAGAACATCAGCCGAGCTGTAGCAGAGGCTCCGTATACGCGCGTATACGGGCATATACGCGCGTATACGGAGTCTGCTTCACTGTATCTCGGCCTTCNGCGTCCTCACGATACGCCAATACGCAGCGTACGTATGCCCCGTACGCAGCGTAGCCCCGCGTAGCCCCTCAGGGCAAGTACGCGCAAAGGTATTTTTTTACTACGCATACGCGATTCGCATACGCGATGCGCGGTGTCTGACCTAAACTTCCCCGGCTCCGGACTGTTTTGTATGTTACACAAATGAAATAAATTCCTCTTTTTTATCGCTGATCGGGCCTTTTCTTTTGTTTTTTTGCCTAAAGTCAAGTAACCGCTTCTTCCTCCGTTCACTCGATGAATGAAATGAATGAATTCAGGTCCTACCTGGGTGCGCGATGTTTTATATATTCCCTGGTGGGCTGTGGGCTGCAGGAAAAGCACTCCCTGTTATTATTTTTATTTCTGAGAGAACTTTTTATAACATATATAGTAGAAAGACCGTATCAGAACACCGCAGAAGTCTGAGCGAGCTGCTCACGATAGGTTTCACTTTGAGCTGACTGAAATCTGTCAATCATTTCAGTAGGCGTGTCAAAGTGACCAATCAGCGAGCTCAGTTGAGTCCTCTCCGTGGAGCGAAAAACTACCGGAAGTGACGATCGGAAGTGACGGTACGGAGGAAATGACGTAGAATTTGGAGCGAAAACACGAGAATCTACGCGAGAACATCAGCCGAGCTGTAGCAGAGGCTCCGTATACGCGCGTATACGGGCATATACGCGCGTATACGGAGTCTGCTTCACTGTATCTCGGCCTTTAGGCTAATGTGTCTCAGGGCTGGCTGGTTGCAGGTCAGAGGATCAAGCTAATTAACACGCAAAGAGGAAGTTGTTCAACACAATGCATCTACACAAACAGTCCTTGATTTAACCCCTGAACAGGCTCAGGATAAAAACTAATCTTGGCATTCAAAAAAACCTGAGCAGCAACTGAGACTAGAGGTTTAGCCTTTCAGTTTTCACATCCTCGGGGGGTGGGGATTACATTCTACATTCTTACTTTAAGTCAAATAAACACAGTGAGGAACTCTGCTGGACCTCAACACATGACCTCAATTATTCAAAGTGAGCTTGCTGTCAGAGGAAGCACACAGATGTTTGGGGCGCCTACAGTTGTGTCTGATAGTTCCGTAGCACTATACCTTTGGAATCAGACAAACTACGCTAAGAAAACCTTGGTACAACTGAAGCTAATCCATATACTGTATGGGTCTTCCTAGCTCCTAACAAGAGTACCGCAAAGACCTTGTCTAATATTTGGCCTTGATTTGTGACCTTGATCTTGAAGCTGGGGTTATGAATATTGTATGCGACACACTGTGTAGTGGTGGTTTAAATTTGTATCAAGTTTTGTAAAATTATCTTGAGCGTATCGGAAGTTGTGGGTGGGACAAGCAAATAGCTTGTATAACATTTGACCTCGATATTTTACCTTGATCTTAGTTCTGAAGTGAGTGAAAGAGTTTGCAAAACTCCGACTAGTGACAACGCATATGTGTATGAAGTTCTGGTAAACAATGTTGAGCGAATCAAAACTTATGGGCGGGCAAAATAATACGTACTGATTGAGACCACACCATAATACGACAGTCGTTTAAAAAGTTAATGTTTCCTTGTGAAATGACTGAAGCCCCACCAACACTACAGTACTTGGGAAAACAACGTACTGTACATGTAACTTGTTTCCAAAACAGTCCACTTTTATTCTGTGGCCTAGAAACTAATGGTACTCTTCCAATGGCTCAAATCTCATCGGTTCTGCACCACCAGTTACCGGTAAGTGTCTCCCCATTGCCGATATACACCCCTACTCAGCCTGGTTTATGGGACCGCCTTGTCCGTGGTTCCAAGCGGACTGTTCCGAGCTGACAATTTTGACGTAAGTAAACAACAACCAGCGTAGCTACGTCACTGAATGACCCGCCCAGCAAAACTGCAAACTACATCTGAACCTCCACTTCCTCATCGTGTTGACGGACAGCGCCACAAGAAATCAACGCATTTATAGATAGATATCAGCGATGATGGCACAGCGTGGCTACACCCAGACTTATAAGCAGTGCTGGGACAAGCGAAATAAATTGAAGTCCGATTATAAGGTGATTAAGGGCCACAACGAACGGAATGGCCCAAACACAATGACCAGTTACGATACTGCCCACTTTGCATTGACGATCCCGCCCAAAGAGCGGGGAACCAAGTCACAGTGGCAAATCACCTTTACCTGAGAAGAACCATAAGACGAAAGCCGAGTGGAATCGTACTAATCAATGACTAAGCAGCTTAAAAGTACAATGGACACATTTTTACAGATTTCTTTCTTAATGGCTGTCTTGGTTTATCGTGGTCCTGTCAACATTAAACCTTGAAAGTGCGCTAACAAGAATAAGTTAAAACAAATTTATCAACTGTATGAAAGGCAAAACATTTAAAACTACAGAATGTTCCTCTCTACTGTATATGTGCTGTTAGTTTGGATGATTTCGCCCCCTACTGGCGAGGCATCTAAAGATTTTGTTGTAACGGTGTTAAAAGCGTTTGTTTATTTTTTCCTATGTGCCTGAATAAAATTAATCTATTTATAAATAGTGCAGACAAGGGTTTAGTTTACATTAGTACAGTTAAAAAAACACCACCACCACTAAAAACAGAAGTCACGTCTAGTTTTCTTTCTGTTTGACTAAAGGACAGCTGCTCAGATGTCTTGTTTGGTTCACTTTTGGACATGTGGGACAGCACAACCAGAGTCAAACAGTGTTAACCACTAAACAGCTTCACATGAGTTACTGGTGGTTCAGCTGCACTTGGAGACGTCTACATCCAGCCTGACTGGGGAATGAACACACACTACCTCCCAGAACCACGACAGCTTTAATGCTCCACATCACAAGGTCTAATGTGACCACAAAAATGTCCTGTGACTGTAAATTTTAGGTTTCAGCTCTGGTAAATCCTGCATAGTTCTTGTTAGGAAATCAAGCAAGGTTGAAAGACTTGTTTTTACGAAACTATGTTTTTTAATCCTTAGCAAAAAAAAAAAAAAGAGTCAAAGTTAGGACTGCTTTATTTTAATGTGTTTGGCAAGGCTCAGCTTGTAAATACCGTACTTCTTTAAAAGGATCTCTGACTGGTTCGAACAATAGACCTAATTTGATAAACAGTTACTTCAGCTATTTAAAATGGGACTGTAAAAACACTGTAGGTTGTTGTGTTTTTATAATTTTTTGAACATTAGTGACATATATACAGTACATTGACATTTTATTTACAGTAAAATGTATTCTGGGTAAATTATGTAGACAGGTCGCTTCCGTGCGAGCTCCACTGAGCTTGAATGTTAATTTTAGATTAAGCAGCTAAATTTGAACCGAGCACGTTTATTTATTTGTTTATTTTCATTTACCCTTTATTTACCTTTATTTAACCAGGCAAATTTCACTGAGAGCACAGATCTCTGTTGCAAGGGAGACCTGGGCCATTAGACAGCCTAAGACGCATGTTTTTGGACTGTGGGAGGAAACAGGGGTACCAGAAGAAAACCCACGCACACACAAGGAGCCTGAGCTAACATATATGGCTTTAGCTCCAGAGCTAATATACAGGTAGTCCCCGATTTACGAGCGAGATCCATTACAACGAGGCGCTCGTAAACCGGAAATCTCGTAATTTGGAACGGCCGCCACGCTTCTCGTAAGTCCGGAAATTCGCTCGTAAATTGGAACGGTTTTGCTAGCGCGACTACAAACACTCGTTTTTCATCGAAAAACTGCTTATGAGTGCATAAAAATGATCGGAAACGTGTGTCCACATGTTTAGCTAACGAACTGTGGTGAAAAAACACAGGAAAACTCAGTATTTTTTGCGTTTTTTCCAATAATTCGCCAGCTCGTAAGTCTGGAACCTCGTAGATCAGAGCGCTCGTAAATCGGGGACTACCTGTATATGGCGTTAGTGCCTGAGCTAACATATGGCGTCAGTGCCTGAGCTAGCATATATGGCTTTAGCGCCTGAGCTAATTTATATGACTTTAGCTCCAGAGCTAACATTTATGGCGTTAGCGCCTGAGGTAACATATGGCTTTAGCTCCAGAGCTAACATGTACAGCTTTAGCTCGAGAGCTAACATATAGGGCGTTAGTGCCTGAGCTAACATATATGGCGTCAGTGCCTGCCCTGAGCTAACATACATGTATATGGCTTTAGCACCTGAGCTAATATATATGACTTTAGCTCCAGAGCTAACATTTATGGCGTTAGCGCCTGAGCTAACATATACCGGTATGGCTTTAGCGCCTGAGCTAATATATATGACTTTAGCTCCAGAGCTAACGTTGGTTACGTATTGTAACCCCAGATTCTATGAGTGATTAACGGAGCCCTTTAGCTCCGCCTATTGGCTTTAGCTCCAGAGCTAAAATATATGGCTTTAGCTCCAGAGCTAACATATATGGCTTTAGCTCCAGAGCTAACATATATGGCTTTAGCTCCAGAGCTAACATATATGGCTTTAGCTCCAGAGCTAACATATATGGTGTTATTGCCTGAGCTAACATATATGGCTTTAGCGCCTGAGGTAACATATATGGCATTATTGCCTGAGCTAACATATATAATAATAATAATAATAATAATAATGAATTCTATTTATAATGCACTTTTCATTAGTGAAAATCTCAAAGTGCTACACACATTGAATGCTACACACAAATATGGCGTTAGCACCTGAGGACTGAGGTAACATATACGGCTTTAGCTCCAGAGCCAACATATATGGCGTTATTGCCTAAGCTAACCTATATGGCGTTAGTGTCTGAGCTAACATATGGCTTTAGCTCCAGAGCTAACATATATGACTTTAGCACCTGAGCTAATATATACCGGTATGACTTTAGCTCCAGAGCTAACATATATGGCGTTAGCACCTGAGGTAACATATATGGCTTTAGCTCCAGAGCTAAAATATACAATGTTAGCTCCAGAGTTATTTGGTGTTAGCTCTAGAGCTAATAAATTAAACATCAAAAGTTCATCACATCAGATTTTTCTGACCCACATATTGTGCATAAGAACTAAAGACAAAATATAACTTCATGTTAACAGCAGTGACGAGAAACAAACCTTTTTCAATACACTGTCAAGGGTTTCAGGACGGCTGATATCAAAACAGATGAGGACAGCATCGGAGTCTGGATAGGAGAGGGGCCTCACGTTGTCGTAGTATGGGGAGCCTAAAGACAGAAAAAATAAATAAAGTTAGGACTGTATTCCAAAACAAGATCACTAAATTGCAGATTATGTTACTGAGCAACTCCAGGTTTGTCAGACAGTAAGAGGTTGAAACCAAATACAGAAAACCTGGAAAAAAAGGTTTAATGGGCATAAAGAGAGTTAAATCCTTAGAGATAAATCATTGCTTGAACTCCTTGATATGACATGACTCCAGTTACGCTTTAATCCATAGTAACAAGGAGAGAAAAACAAATAATGTGGCAAGAGTAGAAAAATGTGCTGAATACACAAGAAAACCTGCTGAAAAAAGAAAACCCCTGAGAGAAACTGGGAACTTTAGAGTGAAGAAACGTCTTCCTTCTTCAATTGAAACCATGTGCGAAGGAAACGCCCAACGCTCTGCCAGACTGAAGCGAAGACGAAGGGCAACGAGGGGGAGGAAAAGGTGGCGTCTTGTCAAGGTGCACCAAGATCGCATGACAAGCAAGAAATGACCACAAGCAACAAATTGCCAAGAATCTGGGGAATTTCGTTTTTGATAACTGAAGACTCCCCTGGGAGATCGCCTCCAAACTCTGCTGCAATAAAAAAAAAAGGCAGGAATGCTCTGTTCGTTTCCCCACACCCACACACACATAAACCCCCCTCCTTCCATACACTCAAGAGAACTATGGTTCCTTATCCAATGATTGGGAATCAGAGACACCGTTTTTAACAGTACAGGTTTTAGATACATATGCATGGATATCCAATGTAATGTATAATCAAGCATTCCAATACCAATTTGAAATACTGACTTATGAACTAACTCATGGACAATTTGAATCTTAAACAAGTTATTAAATGAAAAAAATGTATAAGCTGAAAGCCACATTTAAGCAATAATTGTTGACAATATCCTACAGACTAGTTCACAACCAGATTCTGTTGTTCGAAAGTGTATTACTTTTTAGGTTTTCCATTTGTTTTTCAACTGACTTGTTTCCAAAGAACCTGGGACTGAAAGGATAAGATGTACAGTCAGCTGTTCCATACCAGAACCACTGTAAGATGTGCAACACAAAAAGAGGCGGAAACACAAGAAACTTATAGAATGTAAAGGCATGCAGAGCTTTCAATGCTTTGTTTTCAGTTGCCATCATTGTCTACGATTTATGGTGGATTTGGGGGCTTTATTACAGCTGGTAAAGTCTGATCTCTGGTTGGAGGTCATCTTTCTGCCAGCTGGAAAGATAAGAGGAAATCCCAAAGCCAGTGCGCACAAAGACCTGGTGACTGTCGTCTAATTAGCTGCTGCCATTGTTCTCCCACAGGATCTCTAAATCTAGAAGGACGACGCACCCCCTGTCCTCCTCCCGCTCTGTCCTTTTCCCCTCACACTCCATCCCCCTATTGCTTTTTCACAGCAAATTAATCTCATTGTGCACAATAATAAAAGAAAACCAGATCAAATGTGGTCAAACATCCACTGTGGTCTGAATGGCTATCCAAATGACTAAAAATCTCCCAAAGCCACCCTTCTGGAATACCGGTACCCTTAAAATTATTTACGATGTTTAAGGAGTTGCAATTTATGCCATCCCAGGGAATGATAAGGAATCCGACTATCTCAGGCTCAGCCAGGTGCAGCTGACAGTCTGAAGGATGGCGTAGGCGAAGGAAGGCATTATACCTTCCTGCAACCAACAGTGACCAACGCATCCTGAACCACGAACGCAAACATGTAGCGCCTCCCAACCAGACAGAACCAAGGGAAAAAAGCAAACTAAAGTAACCCCAACCAATATCTGCTGTAGTTGCTGTGGTTACCAAGACATCAGCAGCTGTAAACAGGCTGCCAATGCAATCTCCAGATTGGTATGGTGGTAATACATACAATACAGCAAATATGACACGTTGTATGACTTCAAGGAGTGTTACAGTATCTAAAACGGTGAGGTATTCATCCAAAATCCAGGGTCTGTGATGATACAGGCTAAGGCAGAGCCCTTGGAATTGGTAGTTTACAGTTTAATGCATGGTTACATGCTTTATATCATTTCTACAATGAATATAAAGGTGGATTTAGTGGTACTAAACATTTTTTTGGTTTCAAGCAGCACCTAGCTAACAATTCAAATTGTATTCCTTCCCATAAATGTACTAAACTGTGATTTAAGTTCCCAATTACCGGTACTCACCTTATTTCCACTTAATTATTTACAGCTTAGTTTGTAGAAAAGGACACAATTAACAAATCAATACTCAGCCTTCCCTTGTTCCTTCATCAGTTTCACTTAAAGCCACAAATTATGTTTAGGGTGACGTTTATCGTACATTTATCAGTAAGACGGAATTCATTGTCTAGGTTAAAGCTGTAATCATCTATCTGGTCAGGAAATGTATCGCTCAGTGACACCTGATGTACCATTAAAGGAATAACACTATAATAACGTGAAGGATTTATATGGGTGAGGTGCATCCAGAACAAGTGATATGACGATGTTCTCCCGTCGCTGAGGGATTGGAATAGTGAACGCTTGTAGTTTTCAAGATGAGTATTTTTTGGAAAGGAATTGACCAGAGACTGAAAGTAAACCTTTATGTTTTTGGTGCAAATTATTCAAAGGGGGTTAGGGTTGGGGCGCGGATTTTATGCCTATGGTGGAGACGGCTCAAGGTGAGGGAAACAGAGTGCTGTGGTGCTACATCTGTAATTTTTTTTAGCTAGCGCATCGGTATTGTGTGCCGCTAGCTTAGTGCTACGTCAGTGAGAGCAGTTGTTGACATTGGGTAGGCAGGGCACTCGGTTCTGTTGACAGGCGGGGTGCCCTCTCAGAAATTATTGCAATAAATTATACTATTGTTTGAAACTTGACAATAATTAGTAATTATGGTCAAATTTAAGAAGAAATGTTTGTTAATTTGTTTTGCTTGTAGTGCCTTTTTCGACCGCCAGGTGGCAGTATAAGACTGTTTGAACCGAAGGATGGATAGTGAGGGAGCGAGCAGCGTGTCTCTTTAAGAGAAATGGGAGGGAGGCCCCTTGACGTGACATGGTTTGTCTCTCTCCGGTTCACAAAATGGCAGACACTGGGTGTGGTTTGAGCTCTTTAGCGTTTTTCACACAAAGCTTTTAATAAAACAAAATCAGTAAACAAGTTCTCAGCTTCATTTTGCAGAGAAAAACTTTTTTCACGAAGGCACGGGTTTCAACCGTGAATTTTGGAGCTTCGACAAGACAGAGGTTTTTTCCCCGAGGTCGGCCTGTTAGCTTAGCTTCTTTTAACTATCTTTTAACTATCCAAATGTGCAATTTTGGATGGTTGAAAACAGATTTTAATGAGAAAAGAGAAAGGGAGGGGTCAGTGAAAAGCACCGGAGTTGAGCTTTTTGTCATCCAGTGTCTTCAGTAGAGATACATGAAGAAATGATAAAGCCGATAAATGAAAATGAGGCTGATAATTTTCATTTATCACACGATTAATTGAGTTATTGTTTATCGCGATATAGATAGATATATAGTGGCAAGTGCAACCATCTTAGATTTTGATGGGGCAAGCATATTTTTAATAGTGACATTTATTACGCCTAGATGCAGCCTCATGCTAAAATGGAAGTCAGCACCTCATTTATTTTTCAAATGATCAAGCTCACAAGAAGGACAGAGGGTATTTCCAAATCCTCCTCTTTGCTCCGTGACGGTGGACAAATAAGGAAGCAAGAAGGAAAGTTTTTTTCTTTCTTTTTTTTTTTTTGGGTTAAATCAGGGTTCTGGTGGAATGTCTGTAGTGTGAGGACCGGACACCAGATCTTGGCGTCAGGTGTGTAACATCACACAGAGGACCTTTCCATGGCTTCCCAGACAGGATGTTTTCTAATCTCTCCCAGTCCTCTTCCCTGTTCTTCCGTAGATATCACCGTTCTACTACCGGTTGGCAAATTCCACCGGGATTCAATTTCCCACCCCACCTTGAAAACAAGGTGGTGATCCACAACACTTCTCGTTCACTGGTTGGGGATCAGAGTATGCCGGGTACAATAGGAGTCTTTGTCAAGAAGGAAGCAGGACCCCTTAGTTTGAGGAATGTCAGACACGCGGCTCAAATTCGCTGAGCCAAGAAATGTGAGCCGCAGCAACAATGGATGCCGAGAGGAATGAAGGAGACAGAGGGTTTGAGTTCCAAAGAGCTTTAAAAAAGTACCGTAACTAAGCTGTCCAGCGTTCGATGGCTGGCAGCAGATGCTACACATTGGACCCTCTATAGAAAACCATCATTTGAATTTGGATAGAAAAATGTTTATTTTGTTAGTAGATTTCTCTAAGGAGGTCAGAATTTCACATGCACAAACAGCAGCAGTAAAAAAAAAAGGTTCTGAAAAGATTCCCACTAAATATTGTAATATGAGATGTACAACACATATTTTTAACAAATCCCTCGAGGAACAGCAAACAAACCGTGCCCGAGGTTTTTTTGTGTTCCTGTTGATAACTTTTTAAAATGCAACATCCATTTTGGTAAAAATCTACTTGAATAATTGGAACAAACACCTCGGGCAGATTTCCAGAGTACGAAAAACACTAAGCTGTTTCCTGTAGTTCGTTCCAACATGAGCATATTATGAATACTGTAGTTCAACTGTGGGGCAAAATGCAGAAGCTGTTCAGATTAAACGTTCATGAGCAGAGATTTGAGCTGAAACAATTTGTTGATAGCCAAGTTATTTTTAAAAAAGCTGCTTTTCGCAACATTTAGATATAAACGCGCAATTAGTTCTAATGCAAAAATGACCATTTATGAAGAACCCATGGAGATGATTATCCAACTTTTCAGTTGTAAGAAGCGTTTTGTTGCTTGCAGTTTCGGTTTCACACCCTGCAGCTATAACTCGTATGGGTTTCAACTCGCTGGTGACAGTTTTAACAAGCAGTAGTTTTCAAAGCAAACATGGAAACATCAGACTTATGTAGAACGTCCCCGTTTGGTGCATTGACACTCGGGGTAGGAGAGCCCCGAATCTTTTATCATGCCGGGGTGTCAAACTGCAGCTACAAGACAAAGCAAAAACTAACAACTTCTTTCAGACCGAGGGCTATCTTTAGTCGATACATGATCTCCAGTCAGATACCACACGTCTTTTCTTGGTTGTAGGTTCTCAACAAGAGATATACAAGTGGTCCCCGACTTACGACGGCCTCGACTTACGATGTTCCGGACTTACGAACGCGCTTACGAACAGTACGGTTGTACATTAAATACAGCACTGGTATGTGTTTTTAGATGAAAGTGTGTTAGCTAACCGTTTGTAAATAAAGTTCTGTGCATGAACCAGTAGGTACGCTTGTTCAGTCTCATGTTGATAAACGGGTGTGCGGCGCAGCGTTAGCATACATTTTCCCACTTACGAGCAAAAATCCGGACTTACGAACTCCACGTGTAACGCGTTCCGACTTACGAATTTTCGGGTTACGAACGGTGCGTAGGAACAGAACTCGTTCATAAGTCGGGGACCACCTGTATTGGTCTCAGCTGACGTTTTGTTGCTTTTACTGGAGCAAAAAATCAAAGGTTACAAAAATATTCTACGTCAAAATTGGCCGACTGTCATGAGAAGTATTTGACTTTTAAAATATCATCTTGGGGGCCAGATAAAATGCTAACAAGGGCCCTATTTGGCCCCCGGGCCTTGAGTTTGGCACATGTGATAGAGGGAGGGACGGAGCTGGCTGGTCCTTTCCGGTAAAATTTTACTGGAAACTTTGTTGTTTTTCTTCTTCTCAAAAACGTCCATTGGAAAGTTAAGCTGAGCTATTTTGGAAATGTTCCCAATTAAATACTTTCAATGGGAATTTATGGGATTGTTAATATGATTATTTTCTTAGTAACAAATTGTGCACGGTCATAAGAACCAATTGATATAGTTTGATACCAGTGTTTCTCCTACCATTATACAAACAGTGTGCCCCGCCCCGTCAACAGAACCAAACGCCCTGCTGCCTACCAAACTGCACTGCCGTAACGCTAAGCTAGTGCCGCGCAATACAATACGTATTATATGTCTGTATGCAATTAGTCGCGCTAGCTAAAAAGCTACA
>JBBPBX010029182.1:0-36043 GCA_038048925.1 Garcialebias charrua | reverse complement strand
ATTTAGCCAACTTTGATAGAGGAATGTCAGAACTTGATATTTTTACTTTTTTCTTTGTACTAAAAAGCAAATTCTCATCATTTACAAAGTTTAGTTATTTACAGCAAGTGGACTAATAGTTCTTGTTTTTCATTTGTCTAATGTTTTATTTCATAACTAGAATATGTCATGCAGTCTCCAAAATATTTTTAGTCAAACGTCTGAAATGGAGATTTTGATTTTAACAAGCCACATGTCAAAAATAATCCAACATAACAGGACTTTTTTTTTTTTTTTACTTAAAAGACGTTTACTGATTATTCATCCAAGGAGATGTCTGGAAAAAACACACACAAAAAAACACTTATGTGCTTGTTTTAGAGAACAAAGCAGATAACTCAGATTTTGTTTGTTACCAGGCAGTCTCATCACCCACTAAATCGTATGTGTCAAACTCAAGGCCCGGGGGCCAAATGTGGTCCTTGTTGACATCTTACCTGGCCCCAAGATGTTATTTTAAATGTAAAATACATGCCAAAAGTGCAACAGTGAATGTCAAATGAGACCAATCAAACTCTTGTTGAGGAACCTGCAACCAAGAAAATATGTTTGGTATCTAACTTGAGCTAATGTAGATTCTGAAACTGGCCCTTAGTTTGAAAAAATGTTTTAATTTTGGCCCCCTTTTGTAAGTGAGTTTGACACCCTTGCATCTGTTTCCTCAGTGGGAGTTCTGTAGAACAGCCCTTTCACCTAAAGTGCCGATGAAACGCCTTCAGTGGGAGGGAAGCCATCTCCTGCACCTTCAGTCCTCAAAGTATGATTGGAAATGTGTTTGTACACCCACTCTAATGTGCTAATGTGAGAGGAGAAAGTGTGGCAGCGGACAGTTAAATCTGTCCATGAAGGTAATTAACACACCATCACTGACCAGTCAACTCTGTAGCCTCGATGAATTCATTGTGTCAATGAAGCATTCGTTCTCTTGTGTTCCATTTTTCTTCTGTACATTTCTCGACATCTTTCTTGTTCCAGTTTTTGTGCTAGTTCAACAATTCATATATCAAAACGTTCAGCTCGTTCAGGAGAAGGGTGCTATGACTGGGTATTGGTGCAACTTTAGCTTTTTGGAAGATTTACCGTTTTCTGTCACTTGTTTTCCTCATAGGAAATGAATGGAGCTCATTTTACATCCTTCACATCTTTAGATCCGTTTACAACCTTTTACTGTTCCTTTCACATTTTGTTCTGTTTCAGCTTCTTTCAGCTTCCTTGCGCAAAAAAAAATAAAAAAGTGCAGCTACTTTCAGCTGTTTTGTGATCCTTTTACCGGTAGATTCTTTCTGCTAACTACAACATTTTGTGCTTCTTCTAACTTCTTTCTGCTAATTTCAGCATGTTTTGCTCCTGTAAGCTTATTTCTGCAAGTTTCACCTTTTCCTGCTATTTCAGCTACTATTTTGTGCCAAGTTTAGCTTTTTCAACTAATTACATTTAGTTACACAGCAATTTCGCAGGAAATGCAATTTCTCTACTTTTTATTGTTTCCATTAGGGGTGAACGATTAATCGCATTTGCGATTATCTCGCGATATGTTAAAACGCGATTCTCTAATCGCACGGGCTGCGATTTGACTGGTCACGTGACTTGGTAGTGAGCCACTCTGGCCGCGCGCAGCTCTGAGCGGGGCAAAACAGAGAGAGAGCAGGGAGGAGGAGACTGTGCGCTCAAACACAGTTGCTTCAGGCTGGACAGAAGTCATAAAAGTTATAAATTCAGGTAAGTTAGCTCATTTAAACGTGTATCTGATCTTAGAGGCTGAAACACAGAGACCGCGGGAGATAAACAGAGCCCGAGCTGGTCATGTGACCTGGTCTGTTGTTGACGGTGTTCTGTTAGCAGCTAGCTCCGCAAGCTAACGTTCTGCTTGAAAAAGCGCATTAATTATCTGATTTAAAAAAAAAAACAGTTGTGTCGTTAGTGATATGAATTAATACAGAACCAGTAAAAATAATCGCATTTTAAATCGCAATTTATAGAAAAAAAAATATCGCAATTAGATTATTTTCCAAAATCGTTCAGCCCTAAACTAAGGTACTTGTTGCAAATGTTGGTCAAATCCATCTCATCAGCAGCTTTCAAAGTAGCAAACACAAAATCAGTGCTGCTATGAACAGTGCCAACAGTAAAATGTGCCACAGCTTTGAGCAGCACCTTTAAGAGGGCAGCTGTGGATCAGTGGTTAGGGCAGTCATCCTTCAATGAGAGAGTCAGAGGTTTGAGTTCTAGTAGTATGCAGCCACATGATGAAGTGCCACTGGGCAAGACACTGACCCCCTCATTGCCCCATCTGAACCCCTGTGACGTGCCCTATCTGTGTCTGAATGTGATCTAAAACACTGATTACCGTAGTTGTCGGCATATAACACGCAGTTTTTTACTCATTTGAATGTCCTGTGGGTTATACGCCAAAGCGTGTTATTTATGGATTTCCCCCATATTTTTAGACCAATTTTTGGCTCTGATATCGCTGTTTTTCATTTTGGCCAGAAAATGGTGCAGTACCACTTTTGTCCGCTAGGGGGAAACTTCCAAAGTCAAAGTCAAAGTCAAAGTCAACTTTATTGTCAGATCTGCAATATGTACAGTGCAGGACATACACAGGACCGAAATTGCGTTTCTCTCAGTCCCTCGGTGCAACAGTAAACATCTAAACATTGAAACACTGAAACATATAATAATAGACATAAGCATAAAAATAGTAAAACTAACACTGTCCTGTGTGTTTTTTTTTTTTTTTTTTTTGCATAGTGGTATAAAAAAAGAGTATAAAAAGTATAACTAAAATAAACTAAAGGTTTCTAGCATTGACATTTGCAAAGTGGCAAAGCAGCGAATGAGTCAATGTACACAGTATATGTATGAGGTAGTAGTTGATGTTGTTGTAGAGGCAAAAAGTGGCATATGCAGTAAGGCACATTGGGCATCCCTAAATAAGACCGTTCAGAGCACACTGTATATGTACCAGCAGTGGTGTAGATATTAAAGTAGTGTAAATAAATGTAAACAGTAGTAATTACATGTAAGCAGTAGTAATAAAAGTAAACAGTATTAATAAATGTAAACAGAGAATGTAAACAGTATTATGATTATAGGCAGTGATGTAATACAGACATTAGTGCAATTATGAGAAGTAGTGCAAACTGTATGAGCACATGACCGAGAGTTTAGTGAAAACCCGTTTGGTGACACAGAGTCTAGTGTTAAAAACTTTGTGTTGAGTGATAATATGTGAGAAAGTTTTAGTGTTAAGGCAGTTCAAATGGGAGGGGAGGCAGAGCAGGCAGAGTGTTTAGCATTCTGACTGCCTGATGAACAGAGCTGTCTCTCAGTCTGCTGGTTCGAGCCTGGAGACTCCTCAGTCTCCTTCCTGATGGCAGCAGTCTGAAGCAGCTGTGTAGTGGGTGTGTGGGATCACCTGCCATGCGGTGGGCTTTCCGAGTGAGGCGTTTGCTGTGTAAGTCCTGCAGTGAGGGCAAGGAGGTGCCCACGATCTTCTCAGCTGCTCTCACAATGCGCTGGAGGCTCTTGCGGCAGGATGCAGTACATGCACCAAACCACACAGTGATGCAGCTGGTCAGGACACTTTCTATGGCACCTCTGTAGAAGGTGCTCATGATGGGGGTTGAAGCTCCAGCCCTTTTCAGCTTGCGGAGAAAGTAGAGACGCTGGTGAGCCTTCTTTGCCAGTGCTGCAGTGTTCCTGCTCCAGGACAGGTCCTTTGAGACGTGCACTCCCAGGAACTTGGTGCTGTCTACTCTCTCCACTGCGGTGCTGTTGATGGTCAGAGGGGGATGTTGGGCATCCCTCTTCCTGAAGTCCACAACAATCTCCTTTGTCTTCTCCACGTTGAGAGTGAGATTGTTGTGTCCGCACCACAAGGCCAGGCGGCTCACCTCGTTCCTGTAGTCCGTCTCATCGTTGTTGCTGATGAGACCTACCACTGTTGTGTCGTCCGCAAACTTGATGAAGTGGTTGGAGCTGTACGATGGTGTGCAGTCGTGTGTTAGCAGGGTGAATAGAAGGGGGCTCAGCACACATCCTTGTGGGGCCCCTGTGTTCAATGTGATGGTGCTAGATGTGTTACTCCCGATCCGTACTGTCTGTGGTCTCCCGGTCAGGAAGTCTAGCAGCCAGTTACACATTGAGGTGTTCAGCCCCAGACTGTCCAGTTTAAGGATGAGCTGTTGGGGGATGATGGTGTTAAATGCCGAGCTGAAGTCGATGAACAACATTCTAACATAGGAGTCCTTCGTGTCCAGATGTGTGAGAGCTGTGTGAAGGGCAGAGGAGATGGCATCGTCGGTTGAGCGATTAGGTCGGTATGCAAATTGGAAGGGATCCAGGGAGTCAGGGAGGACAGATGTGATGCTTTTCATGACTAGCCGTTCAAAGCACTTCATCAGGATGGGGGTGAGTGCTACTGGGCGATAGTCATTGAGGCATGCGGGCGTTGCCTTCTTTGGGACAGGGATGATGGTGGTGGCTTTGAAACAGGTGGGGACGATGGCCTGGCTCAGTGAGATGTTAAAGATGTCCGTGAAGACCGCTGCGAGTTCCCCTGCACAGTCCTTCAGCACACGACCAGGTATGTTGTCAGGACCAGAGGCCTTCCGGGCGTTAATCTTGATGAATGATCGCCTTACGCTGTCTGAGGACAGCGTCAGCACCTGGCCATCAGGAGAGGGGGGGAGTTTATGTGCTGGTGTGCTGTTACTTGCCTCGAACCGAGCAAAGAACTCATTCAGTTCATTCAGCGCAGAGGCTGAGCTGTCACAGGTCTGGGGGGGTGGTTTGTAGTTTGTGATGGTCTGTATTCCCTGCCACAGACTGCGTGTATCCCTGCTGTCCTTGAAACGGTGAGCTATTTTCCCAGAATACTGCTTCTTTGCCTTTCTGATGCCCCGGTCCAGGTTGTTTCTGGCTGCCCTCAGGCCCACCTGATCTCCCGCTTTGAAGGCAGCATTCCTGGCTCTCAGGAGTCTGTAAACCTCAGCTGTCAGCCATGGCTTCTGGTTAGCCCGAACAGTGATGGTTTTAAGGTTGGTTACATCATCAATGCACTTGGTGATGTATGAACATACAGTGTCTGAGTACTCCTGGAGACATGTGGTGTTGTTTGTGGTAGCAGCTTCTTTGAACATACTCCAATCTGTGGTGTCAAAACAGTCCTGGAGTGCCTCTGAAGACCCCTCTGGCCACACTCGTATCTGCTTGCGGACTGGTTTTGTGACTTTCACCAGTGGCCTGTATGCTGGCTTTAGCATAACACAGATATGGTCAGAAGCACCAATGTGGGGGAGGGGGATGGCTCTGTAGGAATTTTTCATGGTGGTGTAAACCTGGTCCAGGGTGTTGTTTCCTCTTGTTGCAAAGTTTATGTTTCTGTATGTTTTTGGAAGAACACTCTTTAAATCTGCATGGTTGAAATCACCAGCCGTGATGAGAAAAGCATCAGGGTGGGCTGTTTGTTGCTCACTGATGTGCAGATATAGTTCATTCAGTGCCTCACCTCTATCTTTGCTGTTGGAGCTTGGGGGGACATATACAGCAACAATCAGAACAGCTGTAAACTCCCTCGGTAAAAAGAACGGTCTGCATTTAATAGTCATGAACTCCACTAAATGTGAGCAGTGTTTGTAGACCACAGCAGCATCACGACACCATGCGTTGTTGATGTAAACACAGAGCCCCCCTCCCCATCTCTTACCTCCCTCGAGGGTTCGGTCCGCTCTGTAGCATGTTAGCTGCTCCAGCTGAATAGCATGGTCCAGAACGTTGTTGTTGAGCCACGTTTCCGTGAATACAAACACACAGCAGTCTCTCACAGTCTTTTGTGTCGTTCGCAGCAGGCGTATATAATCCAATTTGTTGTCCAAGGAGCGCACGTTAGCCAGAACCATGGATGGAATAGCCGGCCTGTGTGGGCTAGCTGCTAGCCTCGCTCTGATACCTCCGCGCTTACCCCGCTTCTGTTTCCTGTCACGCCGCTTGTGGCGTTTCCATGGCGGGCGCGGTGAAGCGTCACGCCGCTTGTGGTACTTCCACGGCGGGCGCGATGAAGGGAAGGTCGGGGCTGGCTTCCAGAGCAGCTCGCAGTCACGAAGCTGATGTAACTCCACCTCAAGCTCATGTAGCTTCTCCTGGAGTTCGCTGTTTATTCCCACATGAGCGGTTTTTCCGACATCAAGCAGGAATTCACGGCTATACTTGCGTTCTTGAACACGTAGACAAGACAAAGACGTGCCGGCAAGTTGCGGCGTGCAGGACAAGACAGACGAAAGCACCGTGTTGCTGGGAGAGAGAGAAGCCGCAACGTTTGCACGCGCCGCCATGTTCCAGAGAGTACACTGACCATTTCTAGCTCGTGTCCGAAAAAAGCCTCCTGCTCGGACTGACTGTCGCTGCCCGGCCTCCTGCTCGGGAGGTAGCTGCCATTAGCTGTGAGGTTAACTGGTTTTTTTTTAGCAAGATAACTCATAAACCACACGGCGGATTTTCTTGAAACTTACAGAGCGTAATTATTTGGTGGTCATTTACTCACTGTTAGCTGCAGAAGATATTTAGAGCTATAAAAAAAAAATCGCTCTTTTATCTGTTAGCAGTTAGCTAACGTGAACAGATACCTACTGTTTAGATAAACAGCTCTTAAACCACTTGGATATTTTTTAGGCTTACAGAGTGTAATTACTGTATACGTATAGGTTTAATTTACAAATTGTTGACCTGTATAAGACATTTGAGGTAAATTCGATTTATTTATCATTTATTTTCATAGCGCCCGAGACTGTTTGGAAGAAGTCAAACCGAAACAATTTAAATCTAGCAGATTTGACCATTTCGTGAATTAATTAAGGAACGGTTAAGCTCAGGAACCCTTGTGCTATATTTTTTTCTCAGCAAAGAAATAATTGTTTTTACTGTGTTAATCTTGTAAAGTCCTTCGTGCTCGCTCGCTTCTGTGGCCGCCATTTTCAGCAGGGCAAATGAGGCGCTGACGCGTCGCGTAGCGGTGACGCATAATAGATGCGTCTTATAGGGCGAAGCGTGTTATTTATGGATTTTTCCAATTTATTGACAATAATTGGACAAAGCGGGTTATACACAGAAGCGTGTTAAACGCCGACAAATACGGTATACTCTAAAAAATGCTTTATTCAGATGAGCTTTGTACAGATGTAGTAGAGTGCTGTGTGAAGGTGTGTGGACGGGTAAATGAGAGCACAGATTGTGTTGTAGGAGCCTCACTAGTAGTCTTGTTGACTTGGAAGGCACTAGATAAGTCCAGTCTACAGTATTTACTTTCATACAAAAAATAATTGGTCGAGCATAGAGAACTTAAGACCAAGTTGATGCAAGTAATTACAGAATGACTAAGGCAAGTAGAAAAACAAGAACTAACCTGCTGCGCTTTTCTTAGAAAGCTGTTGAACATTTCGCTGCTTCCAAGCAACGGATGCTGACGAACTGTAAAAACAAGGAGAGGCCCAGTGAGAGAAATACACAGCCATTGCTTAATGCAAGAAACTTCTTTAGGTGGAGCACGTACAGTACTTCCCATTTCTTACAAAGCCCTAAGCCCTCTAATTGTGCATTGTGAAGTACGGTAGTTATGACCTTTATGTTATCTGAGTGACAATGGTTCAAAAACCAGTTGAACCCAATGTATTTTCCATTTTTGGTAATAAAAACAAAATAGCCCATTTCTCCTTGGGATTCTTGTTTTATTTTAATACAATTTTCAGTACAGCATTTTAATGCCTCTATGTGTGGCTCAGGCTGCAAACTATTTTCCTTTCACAAAGTCTCACCGTTTGACCAAATGTTAAAGTTTTATACCGTCTGCGTCAAAGGAGGTTTTGTTTGTAGCAACTGATTTTCCACAACTATGTACAAAGCCATGATGTAACCAAGTGAACCATGTGTGGGTCTGCTCCCAAACCATGAGCAAATACACACACGCACAACTCTTCCTTGTTCTGCTATAACTGCCCAGTGCATGGCAGGTTTAAAACAAACACTTTACTCTGCTGCCAGTTCCAGTACTTCACCCATAAACGCAGTAAATTCACCCGTAGCCCGTTTAAAGAGTCTGGATCTAAAGCTGCCAAACTCTACATGAGCAACTGGATTCTGAGAGGAAAAAAAACAACTTAAAAACATGCCATTTTATATTTAATAAATAATGTGTAAATACCATTAAAATGTTGAATTTATTCAAATGGTGTACCCTATCAGGTTAAACCTCATCATAAGATAATTCATGCTTTTTCTAATGGATATCTGAAGGCAAATGTATCAATCTGTATTAGCTTTGCCAAAATATCTCCGTCCAGCAATTTTCTGTGTCAGTGTATCAGATGAAACGGCACTCAGGTCAGTTTGTTTACCTTCTTTAAAGAACATGAATAGACTGTCATGGCTGGACTCAACAGAAATACAGTGACTTTTGTGATTAGTATACACAAGAAGAGTTACATTATACTGTAAAATACCTCCTTTTTAAAAAGCATTACTTGTCACAGCCTTAAAATTAAAACTATATACCGGTAAGTAATCAAATCATGTGACTTGCAATTTTGATGAATACCGCAAATACAGTAACAACATTGGCATAACCGTTGTTCAGTTTTAGTCAGAAATAATAAAAAGTTTGACTCTAACTTACCAGCCTGCATGTATTTCTCAAGCTGTTCTCGTCTTTGTTCAACCTCAGTGGGGGTCAGGGTGAAGATCTTCTTTGGGGGGAAGGAGGGCACCACATTGCTGCCATATTCTTTCTTTATCTGTTGGTGCAAACCATAAGTTGAGAACATCAGAGATATGGGCACTGAAAATGACTAAAACCCATTTTTTATAATGTCATTATTAAAAAAGCTTTAGTAAAAATCTGAGCACAGTGTTTGTAAGACAAACGATGCAGGGTTAAGTTTTTGAAAGAGGTCTGTTCTGGATGAATCACAGATTTATTTTAAGCCCTGCTTCAAATGGTTTTGTTTCCATGCATACCTCAAACAGACACATCTGGAATCCTGAAGTCTAGTCAGTCCAAGTTTACTTAGTCTTCTAGTTTCTCGACACGTAACTTTTCATTTTCTGTCATCTGAGAGTTGTTGCCTTTGAGCAGCGCAAGTATTTTTAACAAAGACCTCACAAAGATAGTCACACAGCTAAATGTGAGAGAGATTCTTTATTAACATTGCACCAGTTCTCACCAATACAACGTGATAATGTAAACACAGTCATCCAGAGGAGGGGCAGAGAATGTTAAGCTGCTGCAATTCAAAACACATAACATGTTCATCAGCGCGGCCGTCTCTCATCCGTCCTGGATGAAGAGCAAATCAGATATGGAAAAAGGAAAAACACAATAGGTATCATTTGTGATATTCAAAAAAAGAATCTATCAAAGATTGCCTGAAGACACTCCATGATAAAGTCCCAAAAACTCTATCAGCATAAGCACAACCAGACGAGACATTGTTGCAGTTTTGACGACATGCAAGGAGATATAGAGTCTGCGAGTAACTTCAGAGAACACAGTTCAGCAGGTTGTTCAGCTGGGCGTTATCCGAGGCACGCACAGAGATCTCTGGGGGGGGAGGGGGGGGAGGTCAGCAAGGTCTCTTCAGCTCTACGCTCCAGGAGAATAGTTTCCAAACAGTCTTCTTTTCAAGGACGTGTGCAGAAACCAGATTAGATAGTCTTTTGTTTATCTTCAATCCAGACCACAGTGTTCTTTTCACTGCAGCCTTCCAAGTCCAGATGCTGTTTCAGGGCCAAAATTCCAAATCATATGAGGTTCCGCTCTATGAACCCCCATCTGTGCCCTGATTGAGCCCGGGCGGCTGTAAACGAGTTCCAAAGCGCCCTGCAGGTCCGCGGTGATCTACCGCCGCTCCCAACGTGCGATTGAGCTCGTACAACAGCTGGGATGAGGAGCCCACAGCCCGGATCAGAGAATCTTGCTGATCAGGAAGTTTCGCCAGCGCGCTGATAGCCGCCGAAGCCTTCCTCAGCTTCAAGTAACAGACAGCCCCGCTGACGCCAAAAAACAGAGCAGCTGCCACCAATATTCCAATAATCCACAAATCTTCCACGTCTTCGACAGTCAAAACGGTCAGACACATAGGCTGCCACTGTCCCCACGAGTCCATCATGTATCCAACCGCGTGTGTGTCAGAGGGACAGACAGCTTCTCCTGGCACGGTCCGCTTCGTGGAAAAAAATGTGGTTTGATTGTAAGCTGCATGTCACTTCAGGCAAAAGATGCACATCTCACTCATCACCTGGACTTTAAAGGCACTTTTTTTCTTCTTCCTAAAAACACAAACAAACAAGTCCAACACATTTTCAGTTTGACAGAGACCGTATAGGTTGCACATATGAATCTATCAGTTCCTCTCATGGCTGCATTCTTTCAACCATCTTATACATTTTATATACAAAATATTGTTGCAGCCAGTTTCCACAGCGTCACATCTTCAAGTCTGCTGATGACTCTGTCATCCTGTCCCTTATCAGCAGTGATGACCCAGACCCCATGTCTATGGTCAGGGACTTCAACAGACTTTTAAATCTATGCTCAAGACTCATCTGTTTTACTTGGAATTTAATCCTCGCAGAGTCTGAGAACAAATTTTGAGCAGATTTTATTGTTGTATATTTACTGATAACTTTATTATGTTTCAGTGGCACTAGATGCATTTTACTCTGTTTTTTTATTTTATTTTTTATTTCAACTGTACAGCACTTTGGTCGGCTTCGGTTGTTTTTTTTATGTGCTATATAAATAAAATGACATTGACATTGACTTCACTGAATGGTGTCTTCCTTTTTAAAGTTAAATGTTTCTAAGACAAAGGAGATGGTCATTGATTTTAGAAAAGACTCTTCAGTTGCCACTCCTGTGGTCATTAATGAGGCTGTTGAGGTGGTGCACCAGTATAAATCTGGGAACTGTTCTTGAGGACCTTTGACCCCCCATGTGAACTCATTTCGTAAGAAGGCTCACCAGAAAATGTATTTTTATCAGAAGCTCTGTGGTTTTAATGTTGATTCGACTTTTATGGTGATGTTTTATTGAGTCTCTTAACTTTCACCTCCATCTGTTGGTTTGGACTTTTAACATGTAAAAACAGGAACGAACTCTCGGGGATTGTCAGGATGTGCAGCAAAACTTTTGGCATAGCCCTGAAGAACTTCACTGACCTACACAAGGTGAGGTCAGTGAACAAGGCCAGGCCGATTCTGGCAGATCCTGATCATCCACTCCATGATGAGTTCAGGTTACTTCCATCTGGACGCAGGTATCTGCAGCCCGGATGTAGAACGAACAGAACAAAAAGCTGATCCAGCCCTGTAGCGATCAGATTTGATGATGATGATGATAAATTTTATTTCAGACAGACATTTCACCAAAAAACATAATACTGAAGACTTTCATGTTTCCAAGTATAGATACAATCTTAATATCAAATAAACATACCCAATTTTTATATGCTAATATACATTTTTTTCTTTTCCTTTCCTCTAATGGTGACTGTGAGTCTCAATGAACAGTGATTATTTCTGTTCTGTTATTTTAATGTCTCAATGTCATGTCAAGTACGGATGTTTTATGTGGCCTACTGACTGTGAAACTAATTTCCCCTTGAACTTGAATCTGCTCTCATATTTGCAAACACTGAGCAGGTACATATTCAGCCTCCCCTTAAACTGACATGGATGAGAGCTCCTGCAGCAGATCATGTTCAAGTTTGTTATTTTTTTCTGCAGGCTCAGAATCAAACAGAGGTGTAGTGGCTTTTCTGCAAATATTAATTTTGTACAAAACCCAGACAAAAAAAATTGCTAATCACATTTTCTCAACAACAACAACTGAGCAGTGTACGTCCCTTGATCACGAAGTGTTTTGGGGTCATGCATGCACCACAGGAAGCCCTAGGTTGTTCATGCTAAAACAGAGTATGGTCCCTTCTTGTTGCCAGGCAACGGCAGCTGTCAGACTGGATAACACAGACTGGAGGATAAAGATGGCAAAGTTTAGCTCTTGCTTGCTTATTTATGAGTGCAAATAAACTAGAACTGTGTGTTGTTGACCCATCTGTTGTACTTGGAGAAAAAAAAATACTGACAAAAATAAAGTGTAGGAGAGGAATTTTCCTGCATGTTAGTTTTCAACCACAGCAGCACTGCAGGAAACATGATAATCTCACAACACTAACCGCCTCACAACTGCACTATAACAATTTTAATCTGGGTTTGAGAAAAGCTTCTCCAAGGCAGAGTGCCACGACCGCGAAAGTCAACACTTTCCAAAAAATATATACAGTATATATTTTCCAAATTAAGTTACATTTCACCTGCTGGGGAATAAAATATAACAAAGGCCAAGAACATTCCTTTCACATCACCCACTCCCTCCAAAATTCCTACATCTTAGCAGCAGGGAAAAAGAATTCAAACCCTCACGGCTGAGACTTAAAGTAGCCGTGTTTCCATCAAGGTTTCTAGATGCGCATTTTGAAGCATCGCATCAGAAAAGCTGAATGGAAACGGCAAAATTTGAGTTAACTTCCTCTAATTTGCTCAAAAGTTGATACGCTCGCTTGAGGTGGTTTTGGGGGGTTTCGAAAGAGAGCTGATGCGCAAAACGACAGATGGAAACAGATTTGCCGACTCAGTTCTGCCGTAGCGAACATTCACGTCACGTGACTGATCAGCTGTTTCCGCTCCGGACAACATGTAACATCGCTAAAACTAGTTGGCATGACAGAATAAATACAACTTGCCCGATAGCAACACATACCTGAAATATTCTCTCCATTTTGACGAGATGTGTGGTCGGGTTCTGTTTTCAACCGCTACTTCCTGTTTACTGTAGACATGCGTAACACTGACATCTGACGTAATGACGCTGACGTAATGACGCTGACGTCTGACGTAATGACGCTGTGGTAGATGCGCTTCAAGCAGGTTGATGGAAACACTTCTGATTCGCATTAATTTGTATTTACATATTTGCAAGATATCAAAAATTAGCTCAAAATTCGAAATGAAAATAGATGGAAACACGGTTATTGATGCGAGGGCTATATGGACCGTAACAACACAAAGACGCATGGAAGGTCCCGTGTGAGCACAGTGGCATTTTTGGCCAACTCACTCGTGCTCTGCGGTGCACCGACAGTGCTGCGGGTGTTTTATGACGAGCTGAAGCCTCACCTGTTCATGGAGACCAAGAAGTTGTCTGTAGCGTAACCGACAGTGCAGCACACCGTTGACGTGGATGTTGTAGGCCTGCAGATAAAAGAAGAGCATAAATTATAATTGAATGAAAATATCAGACATTTGTACTCCTCTATTTAAATGTTTTAATAAAAGAATTGAGCTGTTAAAACTATGCATCAAAAGCTAAAGTTTGTGTTTGTTCTACAAGCCCCTTGTTTTCCTAAAAGCACATTGCGCAACATTTTGACATTAAACACAGTCAAAAAAATAAATCTACAACTGCTTCACAGCTCTTCAAATATTTTGGACACTATTCTCTCGCGTTATGTAACGTCTGCATTTTTCTCACTACTTGTTTGTGAATCTAACCCCTGATCGAGCAGAACGGAGAAAACTAAAATTCTCCAGCTGAAACCAGCTTCTCCTTGAATCATGCAGACATTAACAGACACAGAGACAAAGGATCACGTGAATACTTTTTTCCTCCTGAGACACACTTTACTTCTGCAGGAACCATCCCTAAATACTTTTCCATAAACCCACAACATGGAATCAACAACCCAACAAGTCTACTTGAATTGATTTTCAAGTCCGCTGCAAAAAAAGCTAATTTATTTCCTACGTTAAGTGTTTTATTTTGTTAAAGAGTAAAAGCAAGATGAAAATGCCTCACCTGTGGAAAAAAAATTAAAAACTTAATGGCAGGAAGCGCTTTTATAGTTATGCACATCCCATTTAATTATTGACTACAAGTTGAGAAAACTTCCCCTTTGGATAACAAGCCACTAACCTTTTCCTTTCCCTCTGCTTTAATAATTACCATATTTAGAGTCAGAAAAGATAGGAACTAAGCAAGTTTGTACTAAAACACACCATGAATCAAAAATAAAAGCATTTCTGCAAAACAAACGAAGTACATACCAATCCTTTGAACTGGAAAGTTTAACATTTTGACAGAAAGCCAATAAATACATTAAAACTTGAGAGTGTGTAAGCAATGTCCAGGCAGGAAGGAAACCTAAATGAGCAGAATGTGTTGGCTGATGACAACATATAAAAGAAGGAAGAAGTATAATATTTGTGAATTTCAAGAAGTTCTAAAAGCCTACGTGTTTTTTATACGGATATTACAACTCTTCAGCCGGCCAAGTTTTCGTCTGATTAAAAAAACCTTATCTGATGTTCGGTTTTTGACAAGTTGAAGCTCCAACTGGGTCTGAAATGTCAATCAAATGTTTCAGAATGGATCAAAAACACTCACTACATTTTTAATCCATCTGCAACTGAAACATTGTTGATGTAAAAGTGTTTTTATCTTTCAGGTAACCCTGAAGGTTGTGTTTTATATAAAGTTCTTTAAAAATATAAATGATACATCTAATTAAGTTTGCTTTAGTTTGATAATCTTAAGCACAACATATTTTAGAACTTATTTTCGCGGTTTTGCATTTAAATCTTCAGGTTACGATTCAATGGCAGCTAATGCTTATTATGTGGTTGAGGTCTACCACTGATGCCGGCAAAACTTAAACTATTCAAAAGTTATGACCTGTGGCTGACAAGTCTTCATTCACATTATACAGTATATGTTTTTTTCTTTACCCTACTCTCAAATATTGTAGAACTTACTGTAAAAATTGTGTGGGGGGAAAAAGCCCTACTGGAAAACGGGAAGCGTGAGCAAAATTGGTCGGTGCTTGCACAAGAATACCAACTTTTTTTTTATTTTTTAAATGCACCTCTTGTTATTCTATAAAACCAAGAGCAAACTCTGCACATCCTGCTGCCAACTGGTTCCAAGGTACACAGCCCCATCTCTTAGTATTACAATCAAGCAAAGTCCTTTCCTGCAGGCTGGTCACAGGAAGGTCACAATGATCGCTTCAGGACAGTCAGCTGAGAGCAGGAATAAAAACTGCTGAAGTTTTCACAGCGAACGCAAGCAAGCAAAAATGCCATGCAAAATGCTCATTTTAGAAAAACATGTTTGGAGAACATTACAAAAAGAAGCAAGGAAGGATATTAAAGTAAATACAACTTAAAGACTGTGTAAAGTGAATTTCAACATTTTCTTCAATAAACATTATAAATGTCATAATTGTAATCTTGTAAATGAGTAAAAAGTCTCAAAATTGTAGCTCAATTAATTTTGGAGTTATAGATGAAACTGTGTATAAAGATATGTCTTTTTCAGGATTTTTTAGGCGTGGTTTAAACGGGACCGCGTTTCGTCACGCGGTCCTCATTAGTATAGCCCCACCCCCTGCAGCTCCAGCCGTATAAATTCACCTCGGTGGAGCCGTTCACTCGCGAATCGCAGATAGCATCAGATAGCAATAGCATAGATATTTTGTTCATTGTTAGCTAGCTAATCAATTATGCCTCGTTCGTGCATCTTCCCTGGATGTCGCAATGGTCAGGGCACCCGTACAAATCATAACATGTTTTTATACCGCGTGGTTTTATACCGAGTATCTGTAGTGCCTGGATAGGTCAATGGATAAAGCGCTTGCCTTCCGTCCCAAACTCCACGGGTTCAATTCCCGCATGGTACAACTCTTTTTTTTTATTTTTTTATTCATTCCAGATTAAAAACACACAAGAAAACTATTTACAAAAACAGCGTAACTCTTGGAAAAAGTAGCTGCTGTTACAGACAGAACTCAGATAAAAACAGAGCAGGTTTACTGGCTCTGCTGTCTGCCTCTCCACAGTCAGCTCAGGAGCAGGACACGAGCGCAGCTGCGCTGAAACCACGCCCACGCACTGACACGCCCCCAGCGTTCCAGGGCAAGGCAAAATCATGTTTTTTCATGATTTTTGAGACTTAATTTTATAAGGTAAACAATGTTTTTAATCAGTCAGATTTATATGGGTGATTAATAACACATATTTATGCCATGTGACAAACTAAAAACACACATTTAATTTCACTTTACGCGGTCTTTAATTGCTGCATTAGAGGACTATTGTTTCACTTATTACACAAAGCCATTCATCTACTTTTGCAAATACAGTGCAGTATGAATAAACTCAGTCCAAGATTTAAGTCAAAATGGAAAATGGTCATTCACACGTGTGAGACTCTGGGAACAGCCCTCGTAATCTCACATGGAAGGCAGATAAACACTGCAGCCGGTGTGGTCCTTTTATGTCACGCACAAAAATAGAAACTATATTAAATATATGTTCAGTACGATTAAAAATAAATGTTGCAGGAGGGTTTTGTTGGTCAAATCCACAAAGTAAACCTCATGTGCCAAATCTGTTCGGTACATGTTTACAAGATAAATAATGGTTAAATTATTTAAGGGATTTGGACATAAACTGTGTGAACAAAAACAATGTATACTTAATTGTTGGGGTGAAAAGAAAAACAAACTGTTGATTGTGATTTGTAAATAAGACTGCTTCATTTTAGACTTTGTTTATCCACTTGTTAAATGAAAAGCTACTGGCTGTTATTCTCTAAATACAGGTAGTCCTCAACTTACGACGGCCTCGACTTACGACGTTTCGGGGTTACGTCACGCATCTCATAAAAAAAATGTTGAAAAATTGAAAAATCTTATTTTATGCATTTAAATGTTCTTGATTTTATGTGTACATCACTTTGTTGCAGCTGTGGTTGTTTTAAATGGCTTTATAAATAAAAATATTATTATTATTATTATTTTGAAGCCGATTTCCGGCAGTTTTCGGTTAGCTTCAGTTATCTCCGGCTTCGACAGCCGGCTTTGGACGGACCGTGTGTCCGATCAGAGGTTGCTGCGCTCGGATACAGGAGCTGGAAACGCTCGGTCAACTCTGTGGACGTCTCAGGCGGAGGAACGACTTTGCGGCCTCGGATGTTGCTGGGTCACGGAGCTAACAGGCTAACACGCGGAGGAACGGCTTCGCGGCCTCGGATGTTGCTGGGACACCGAGCTAACATGCTAACACGCGGAGGAACGGCTTTGCGGCCTCGGATGTTGCTGGGACACCGAGCTAACATGCTAACACGCGGAGGAACGGCTTTGCGGCCTCGGATGTTGCTGGGACACCGAGCTAACATGCTAACACGCGGAGGAACGGCTTCGCGGCCTCGGATGTTGCTGGGACACCGAGCTAACATGCTAACACGCGGAGGAACGGCTTCGCGGCCTCGGATGTTGCTGGGACACCGAGCTAACATGCTAACACGCGGAGGAACGGCTTTGCGGCCTCGGATGTTGCTGGGACACCGAGCTAACATGCTAACACGCGGAGGAACGGCTTTGCGGCCTCGGATGTTGCTGGGACACCGAGCTAACATGCTAACACGCGGAGGAATGGCTTTGCGGCCTCGGATGTTGCTGGGACACCGAGCTAACAGGCTAACATGCGGAGGAATGACTTTGCGGCCTCGGATGTTGCTGGGACACTGAGCTAACATGCTAACATGCAGAAGAATGGCTTGACCAGCTCCCAGTAAGTTATTTACTCTTTTTCCCCTTCATTATGGCTCCTAATATATGGAGTTAACATGCTAACAGGCCTTACTGTAAACAGTTTGGACCGCGCGAACTACAGGCAGCCTCAGATGTTGGAGGGACACCGAGCTAGCATGCTAACAGGCAGAGGAACGGCTTCACCAGCATACCAGTAGGCCATTAACTCTTTTTTCCCTTCATCATGGCTCCTAAATGTACGTTTTTTGATAAATATGTAGGGTAATGTGTTAAGTGCTTGGTAAAAATACAGTACTGTACGTATGAGGTGCCGTTTGGACGCATTTTCCGACATACGACGATTTTCGAGTTACTAACGGGCGTAGGAACGGAACTGCGTCGTAAGTCGTAGGGGGGCCTTTCTGGGTGGAGTTTGCATGTTCTCTCCGTGCATGAGTGGGTTTTCTCCGGGTGCTCCGGTTTCCTCCCACAGTCCAAAAACATGCATGTTAGGCTGATTGGAAACTCTAAATTGACCCTGGGTGTGAGTGAGACAGGTCCCTCTTGTAAATGAGTCCCTGTGGCTCAACGAGGCTAGCCTGTATAAATAAAGGTTGAATGAATGAATGAAAAAGTCGGGGACCACCTGTATAAAATGTTTGCAAAAACTCAAACCTCAGTAAGAATTTAAGCTTAAACCTTTAAAACTAAAGACACTGTTTATTGATAAAGAGATCATTTAGAAGCAGTGCCAGATTCCCTCAGGTGGTTTTGACAGTAAATAAGAGAAACGTCAAATGTCCGACAAACAAAATAGCATTTAAAGGCCACATCTAGTAGGAACGTTGAATGTGATGGATTCCTCCACTCAGCTTCTTCAAATCTTTAATCCTGGACTTAAAAGTCACTTGCTTTTACCTAAAACAAGTCACAGTGTGTGCACGTTTTGTTACTCGAGGAATAAAGCAGATTAAGCTGCGTTAAGAAAGTAATTCACCGTGATATGTTTACCTGTAAACACTGGGACTCGTGACGCATCGACTTTGCTGTGGTCAGCATTAAGTCAGCGAGTGTGGCGCAGGCAAAACCAAAACATGTAATCATGCTTACCACATAGGTTGAACCATTTTCCTCAGAGCACACTTCCGTTTCGGGTATGGAGAAATGCATTTTAGCTCGAAACACAGCCTCCCAGTCAGTTGATATTGGTGATGGTCCTTGAACGCCTCCAGAGCCGTGCCTGCCTGCGATGGGGAGCAAGGCACCACGGCTGCCCGAGAAAGTCCACTGCAGTCACTACGGAGGAGGAAGGAGGAGGCTCTGACACGGTTCCTCCACTGCTTTGGGTCTGAAGATGGTGCCGTCACACTAGAGGCGACTCCTTCCCACTTTACGGAGCGGACGACAGCTCATGAATGCACCAAACTTCTCCCACGTCCGTTAAACTTTTCTCCCCGCTGCCACAGCAGCCATGTTGCAAGTGTTAAGCAACAACACCTAAACTGTCAGCAGAGAAAATATTTAACCTCTACATCACAATACGTTATCCGGAAAAACTTCAACCCCACCTACGGTTAAGAATAGAGTATTAGGACGTAAAAAAATAAATAATAATACTAGCTCATTTAGCATAACCGGGGGAAGTTTCTGGATAAAAGGTGCAGTTGGCTCCTGCAAGCCCCAGCGTCGCAAATCAAATGCCGTTGGCTGGTGAACAAAGCACTGGGCTAATTATTTTCTTTTTCAGGATCTACCTTTGTCGAAGAAAAGTCTGCATTGCGAAGAAGATTACACACAATAACTATAACGCTGTGTCTTTTTTTTTTTTTTACAGGGCAGAAAACGTCCTGAAAGTAGTACAGCCGTTCCGTGTTCAGTTAATGCACTGGCTGGCCCACAAGCAATGCTACGATCCTTCTGGACGAAACCATCTCTGCGCGTTGATAGGGGTGCGATCGCTTATTGCAACATATTATGCTAGCTTACATATAAGAGTTGTGGCATAATTTGCATTCAACCTACATATAAATGTGCTATAACAAATATCCATGAACAATTTACGCAAATCAATGTCTTTTTCCAAGTTTCATAGAATACTACCAACAAAAGTCCCCACGTTTTATTTGAACATCCCAAAGTGACCGGAACACGCAGTCTGAATTTTATTACGCTAAAAGAAATTAGCGTAGTAAAACAAGAAATGATTTCTTTTGTTGTAATAAACACATATCATTTTGAAAAAAAAAAAAAACTGTTTTGCTTTTTAGTTTGACATTTTCTAATTTGGCTGTATGCGTAAACACAGCGCATATGTTCGTCCCGGACCTACTTCCTGTCACGTGATCGCAACATCTGACTGACGATGAAAATGAAAGCTGTGTGCAGGTGGAAAGAACATGTAGCTCTTATTTTGATTTTTTGTATAAGTTTTAACGCGACTAGTAGCCTGACTGGGCTGCAGGTAAGACGATCAGACACATCGGATACAGAAAATCCGTTTTGTTGTGGCTCCTGGTGCCTGTAGAGATGACCGGTGTTTGTTTACCATCGTTTTCCCTGTTGTCTGTACAGGTATGTTCGCTCTGTGCTGGATCGGTTCTGAACGGATCCACTGTAGATCAGTTTTGTTCTTTATCAGCTGGACGGATACAGAGACGATGCTGTCTGAGGAATGACAGCACAAGCGACTCTGAACGTATCATTGGGTAAAGTTTTATTGTTGTTAAATCTAAGGTTAGAGCAAAACAAAAGTCATAAATTATGTGAAGTAATGCCCGTTTCCTCCCACCCCCCTGGAAAGTCTTCCCTGATAAAGGTGTCTGGACGGGAGATAACACTGTTCTAAAACATGTACATGTATTTACTTTTCTTCATTGATTTTGCTTTTCCAGATGTATAAGCTGCCCGTGTCATATGCACTAATGCACCCCCATACCATCAGAGAGGCAGGTTTTTGAACCGTGTGTTGATAAAATGCTGGATGGTTCCTCTCCTTTTTGGTACAGAAGATGTGGTGCTCATGGCTTCCAAAATTAATTAAAAAATTTAAATGTCTCTGACCACACAACAGTTTTCAAGTGTTCCTCAGTTCATTTTAAACAAGCTTTGGTCCAGAGATTATATAGTGGCATTTCTGGATGGTGTTTATCTCTTTGCTTGATACAGACTTTACCTGCATTTTTGGACAGCTTGGCAAACTGTGTTTACAGACAATGGTTTGTGAAAGTGTTCCTGGGGCCATAGCAAGATGTCCAGAACAGAATCAGACCTGTTTTAAAGCAGTACCCCTGAAGGTCATGGGTGTCCAATATTGACTTTCAGTCTTATCCTTTGAGCTCAGAGATTTCTCAAGATTCTTGAAATCCTTTGAGATATGAAACTGTAGATGATGAAGCCCACGTCTTTCCAAGTTTCTGTTGAGGAACATTATTTTGAAGTTGTTCCACTGTTTTACAGATTGGTTAACCTCTGTCTATCTTTACTTTTGAGGGATTCACCTTCTCTAAAATGTTCTTTTTATTCCCAGTCCTCATTCTGACCTGTTGCTAATTAACCTAATTAGTTGTAAAATGCTCCTCCAGATGTGTCTGCCTTAATGTGCCATAAAATTTTAAATTACTACAAGTATAATTGATTTGTTCAAATGTTACTACCGGTATGTTCCATTGTGAATAAAGCATGACTTTATGAAAATTAAGATTAAGAACATGATGGGATGATCCAGGAGTGATTAAAATTGCCACTAGTAACATTTTTCTCCTAGTCGTATGGCATATACTGTTTCAAAAATCTGAAATGTTTAAAAATGAAAATTTTAGTTAAAAATAAAATGTACTTGTGGATATCTGGAACTAAAAGCTCAGTACACATAAATCGAAAATGTCACATTATTTATCAAAAAATGACGTTTGAGACGTCTAAAATGCTGACTGTGAACAGGTCGAAAGTCCTTCTGGTTATCTAAAATGCTCCTTTTGACCACAAAGAATTGACTCATTTATGTCTGCAGTGCATACGAAGTCTAACGGTCAAATGTAAAAAATATATATATATAAAATGTTGTTTTTGCTAGTGCTACCTTAGTTGTGGGGACCTTAAAAAATGAATTAGTAGAGATATTGTTATATAAATGTTTCATTTAATTTCTGAAGCATAATGATGTCATTCAGATGATCAGGAATGTTTTGATTTAGATCTCAAAAAGTAATTAGATGCAGGAATGTGGTTATATGCGTAATTATATGGCCTGTCATAGCAGTGGTTTTACCGTACACAATTTGAGAAAAAAAGAATTAGAGTTAAAGCTTAATAAATAAATAAATACAAATTATTATTTTTTTTTTGGGGGGGGTAGCGTTTTGAATCAGACTTTTCTACGGTAATCGTGATCATTTTAAAGAGCGACATTTTGGAAATGCTGTTTTTGCGTATTGCAAGTTTAGTTTGTGTTGTGTTATGTTTAATTCAATTTCATTTTTTATTCTTTGGTCAGGTTGGATTTATCGAATTGTTCACTGACTCACCTGGAAAATCTTCAAGAAGCATCTGAAGTGTTAATTATGTAAGTGCAACTATAAATTGCATTTCCTGTGAAAATGCAGTGTGAATGCTTATCGCAGAAGAACTTGCTGAAGAACAGCTGAAATATTGGTAAGCTTAAAAAATAAATAAATAAACATGCTGAAATGTAGCTGCAATGGAAGAACAAGCCTAATTTAGCAGAAGAAAGCAGAACAAACGCACAGAAGTGAGCTCAAAAATTTGGAAATTAGCAACAAAAAAAAGCTGAAATGAGCAACAAAAAAAATAGCTGAAAAGGTAGAAAGAAGCATAAACTACCAGAAGGAAGTGGAAAGAGCTGAAAGGAGCTAAAAATGTGGAATCACCTGAAAAAGCTAAAAACAGCATCAAAAGAGCTAAATAGTAGCTGAAATAGCAGAAACTGCTGAAACGTGCAGATAAAAGCTGAAAGGAGCATAACAAGCTCCATAATCCACAACAATAATAATAATAATAATGAATTTAATTTATAATGCACTTTTCATTAATAAAAATCTCAAAGTGCTAACAACAAGAGGTTGAAAGTATCAAAAATTACCATGAAAAACTTGAATTTATCTGGAAACAGCTAAAATTAGCTAAAAATGATAGGTGAAAAGGTAAAAAATATATATCTTTAATTTACAGAAAGCAGAAAGATCATGTTTGCCAAATTAGGTTGAAAGATGCATAAATTAGCACAAAAAGGTGGAAATTAGCTTAAAAAAGTTAGCTAAAGAAAAAAAACACGTCTGAAAGCAGCTAAAATTTCAGAAAGAATCTTAAATTACCAAAGGAAGAGGTGAGAGCACATTTTTGCTGAATTAGGCAAAAAAAAGGTTGAAATAAGTGCAAAAAATGTGGAATTAGCTGAAAAGGTCAAACTTAGCATAAACACCTAAATAGTAGCTGAAAAAGCAGAACACGTTGATCTTGCAGAAAGAAGTTACCAGTAGAAGAACACAAAAATGTTATACAGAAAGTATCTGAAAGGATAACAAACAGCTGCAATAAGCTGAAAGTAGCTGAAAAGAAAGCTTAAATTTGCACAAGGAAGCTGAAAGAAGCTGAACCAGAACAAAATGTGAAAGGAGCAGTAAAAGGTTGTAAACAGATCTAAAGATTTGAAGGATGTAAAATGAGCTCAATTCATTTCCCATGAGGAAAAACAAATGGCAGACAAGGCTGAATATTTAAAAAAGCTAAAGTTGCACCAATACCGAAAGTCATAGCAGGATAGTCCTGAAAGATGTGCACATTTTGATACGATTTGTTGAAATAGCACAAAAATGATGGAACGAGAAATATGTAAAAAAAAATGTATGGAAGAAAAATGAATCACAAAAGTGTGAATGCTTCATAAACATTTACACATTAAACGAAGAGTGAAAAACTTTTTGTCAACTGAATACTGAGTGTAGGAAGCCCCTGTTTTAGCATGCCATCATGTTTAAAACAAACAAAAAAAATGACTGTTGCATTTTGTGGTTCTGCACAATTACCAGCCTGCTCACAGTAAAATTGTTGGGTGCTCCTGTTCTCCTGAAGTCAGGATTAAGTCTCTGTGCAGGCCGGTTTTTAAAAAGATCCCTGTTGAGGTGAAATGTCTTAGAAACCCCAAGTTATAAAAAAAGTTTCTGGTTTTAGCAAAATATAGTTTTTGTTTCTTCATGTTAAAAACACTTGTACTATATTTTCTAATAGTTTGCTGTTCTACAAATGTGTTTGTTGCAGAGATCTCTCCCTCAATCCCATTGTCAACATCAGTGATGATGTGTTTCGAGGATTTTTTAACCTAAATTACATGTAAGTATCCTGCAGGACTTTAAATTAAAACTGAGTCATAACTTTCTGTAATTTTATTTTAATCCTTTTTATTTTTTTGAATCAGCATTTTGCCAGATGATGTAGTTTGTCCAGGAGGGAACACTTCCTGGCAGAAGGTGGAAGTCAAACAGGGAAATCGTATTTGCCAAGGCCAGAAAAATATGTGCAACCAGACAGGACAGTTTTGTAAGTCTCATTTTACTGAAACATTCAAAACGTTACAAACAAACGTCTCTTAAAACGTGTTCTGTTGGGAAATGTTGTGAATCTACAGCCAATAACTGTCCAGAAAACTCCCTCTGCGCCCCCTACGGACCAGGCTTCTATGAGTGCAGCTGTGCTGAGAACTACCACGGATACAAGTGTCTCAGAGAGGTCGGTTCTGATCGGGTTATTTGTTGGACTTGAAGCAACAGGTCAGATCTTTTGAAGCTGGTAGCACATGGATTTAGAGTTGCATTCAGGCATAAAAGGTCCGGCCCCAGCCCTTAGGCATTTTATCCAAGCCCGACCTGACCAATCTGTAATTGGAGCGCCACCCCCGACTTAAGTAAAAATAATTGGAAAAATATAAAACAGTTCTATTTTAATTGAATGTGCTGCTCGCATCAGCTTTTGTAGCTTCAGATGCTACAACTTCCTTCACCACAGGGTGCGGAGCAGGACGCGCGCAGCCGATGATCCGGTGATCTAACCGGATGGTCAGCGGACACGTGCAGCCGATGATCCGGTGGTCCATCTGAAGTTTAACGGGACTTGAAAAAATGTATTACGGTAACCTCTTTCATCTGGCCAGTCATCTGACGCGCACGGCTGATGATCCAGTGATCCATCTGCTTAATGGAACCTTTTTTTTTACCCCTTTCAACCGGCCGGTCAGCGGACACGCACAGCCAATGATCCATCTGAAGCTTAACATAACTTTTTTTTTACCTCTTTTATCGAACCGGTCAGCGGACGCACGCGGCCGATGATCCATCTATAGCTTAGCAGGACTTTTTTTAAACCTCTTTCAACCAGCCGGTCAGCTGAGGCTTTGTAGCGTGAGTGTTTTTAGCTTTTGTTTAATACTTTCCAGTTCCGTTATGTCGCTTATTGTGGGTCAGTTGTGTAGAGATATACACAGCTACAGTTGAAAATCCTCAGGTGTGTGATAAAAGCAGGGTGGACGGGGCCACATGCGCAATTGTTGTGCAATGCGCCAGCGCTACTGTATGTTTACATGGACACAAGTAATCAGATTACGTAAACGGCCATTTGAATAAAAATGTGTCATGTAAACGCCCCATTCGGATTATTCTGAGCTGATTCAACTCAATCCGAACAAATTTGTAATCCGAATGAGGGGTGAATCCGTGTATCATTCGTTCATTTGTTTTTTATGCCGATTCATAATCCCAACAGTGCATGTAAACTCTTAATCAGATCGTTTTATTCCGATTGTGGAAACTGACCTGACTGCGAGTGTGCGACCTGTCAACCTCACGTATTTCCGCCTGGCTAATGCTAAGATGTTGGGGGGAAAAAAATTGGTTGGTGAGCGATAAAACATTTCTACTAGAAACTTTGAAAGAGCTCAAAATTATCTGTATTACATGTAGCTCAGTCAGGGAGTGCAGTAACATCTCCAGTCATTAAAACCTGGCGCGGGTCCATTTTGGGCTCTCAGGTTTGTTTGTTCATCACCGAAGTAGAAAGGAAGAAGAACCATTTCTTCTGGGGTTTTTAAAGAAAAGTGTATCACTCTGCACATGTCAGTACTTCTTTTCAGAAAAGCCCACTGCATGTAAACGCTTGTCGTGAACATATTGTACCCATGTACACAAACGATACATTCTGATAATTTAATCTGAATACATTTCAATCCAATCAAAGAATTTTGCGCGTGTAAATATAGCTATTCTCTTTTCAGTCTGATTGCACTATTTTATTTCGTTCTCATCCTCAGCGTAAACTTACTGCCTCCTCCTCAACAAATACATTAACACAATTTTATATTGTGCATTCTTATTTAGTTTTCTTTGTGCTGTATGATTCGTAAAACCGTATCAAAAGCCCAACCCAGCCCGCCCATCAAGCACATTTTGGTCCGACCTGGCCCAAATTTCAGGTCGGGCTATAGGGCTCGAGCCAGAAATCGCAGCTCTATGTTGATTGACTCCAGTCTTTGAGAAACAAGTTTGATTTTGATCAGATTAATGAACTTGTGGCTAGTCTGAATGAGATCCAAGACCAGAAATCTGCTGCCTTAAAACAACTCCAATCCCATGAATTTATAAAGCATCATGCAAAACCTTTACATCGACGTCAGTTTTACATTAAATGTGTGTTTCAGCAGAAATAAACATGGTTACTTTAGATAGGTTTAAATTCTATAACGTTTAAAATCTTGGTGTTTTCCCTGAATTGTATTTGCCCTTTTGGCCCTTGGCTCGTTTAGTTCGACTGATCAGTTTGAATGTTTTTACTTTTATTCTGTCCATTTTGTTATTTGATGTTTTAAAATTGTAACTTTATCTTTGTGTCTCCGCTAGTCTTAGTCAGGACCCTCTTGTAAAAGAGATCGTAGATTTCCTGTGTTTTTCCTTGTTAAATAAAGGTTTTGTAGGACTGTCGCACCATAAGTGGTCCTCATTTGCTCCTGTAAATAACCATAATTACACGAGAACTGTGGGAACTGACGGGGTTGTGAAAGTTTATAAAGCAATGTTTGCATGAATTGTGATTTTGTTTTTATAAGTTGTTTTAGGACAGCAGCAATCATATTTGGTCTTTACTCAGACTAGCCTTTAGCTCAGACCTGGGCATTGTACGGCCCCAGGGCCACATGCGGCCCGTTGGTTGACTCTGACCAGCCCCCGTAAGGGGAGTTACATCAAAAACATAGTTTCTAATTTTACCTCATTTGTGGACTGAATTGCTTTAATTTTGATGGTTTTTTTAAATTCACGTACAAAATGATGCAATATGTAAATCAAGACATGCGCAATGTGCATAATTGAATTGTTGTCACGAGCAAGTCACAAGACAACGTTAGCCCTCAAAAATGTCCACTCATGCTTTTTATTTTGTTGATTAATCATAACTAATACTTTTACCAGTTTGTCTAAACAATGATATTTACTGCTTTTAATAAAGAAATACTATTAATATTATGCAGTATTGAATTATGTTATTTGGCCCGGCCCCCCACAATATTTTCTATTTCTCATGTGGCCCCATGGATAAAATAATTGCCCACCCCTGGTTTAGATCAACATATTGTCATTTTAAAGCCACTGTACTATAGTTCATCATTTCTTATCTGGCAACCCGACTGACATGGAAACTACAGCGTGTTTGTGTAAACCCACTCATTTTTTGTTTATTACTGCCAATAGACATTGAAAAAACACTTAAAGTTTCCAGAGGTTGTTCTGTGTAAACGGGGCCTTACAGCAGGTAGATCACTTTCACCTGGTTATTTTAAAAGGAGCTCCATGATGAAAAAGTCTGGACACCCCTGGTCAAGATGCTAGCAGTTAGTAGTTTATTTTAAGCAACTCAAATCTTAAATATTTCATGACAGTCCACACTGTTCTGTTAGCTTTTCTTACCCTTCTGCATAGGGTGAGTGTTTATGTGGCCCTGTGATGGACTTGCGACCCGTCCAGTGTGTACACTGCCCCACACACTGTGATTGCTGGACATGGGCACCGGCGACCCCGTGACCCAAAAATGAAAGAAGCGGGTAAAAGATAATGGATGGATGGATAGTATATTAGAAGAGATGTTGACAAGAACAAACATGTATCAGTGTGTATTCTCTTTGGGAGTCTTCTACACAAACCAAGGTACCCTGAACCTGCCAACCGACATCACTGAAGCAATTGGAAGATGTGGAGTGACAAAAGTTGACTCTGACCTCCTATCTGACTCTGTTCAAAACCAGGCTGAAGACCCACTTGTTCAAAAAAGCTTTCAGTGTGTAACTTTTATTACTTTTGGTATTTTAGTATGTAGCTTTTTTGTTTACATTGCCTCCTTCTATTGCTGTTGCATTTATTCTATTTTCACTGATTTATTGTACCAGTTTATACATTTTTTTACCCTGTTAAGCACCTTGGTCAATGCAAGGCATTGTAGGAAGGTGCTATACAAATAAAGTTCATTATTATTATTATTATTATTATTATTATTATTAAAAGTTGCAAACAAGTAACAGGAGAGAGGCACAGAGGGCCAACAGAAGAGAAAGAGGTGCCAGATGTGTCCAAGAAACAAAGATAGCAAAGCCACCAATTGGTGCAGGAAATGCAGTACCCCAGTGTGCAATGGTCACAGCCAAAAGCAAAGTTTGTGACAACTGCACACAGTGAATAGAGAAAAGATGGGCACATGTGAGTGTACAGTGTTCTGGTCGTTTGTTGATTCGCTTTTTTGTCCTTCAGACAGATGGACATTCTAGCAATATTTTTTGAAGATTTTTGGTGTTATTTCGTGGGGGAAAAAATGATATAAAAAGTTATGAATAAGCATGTTAAATGTAAAATCAGTGTTTTGTTGACCCAAATATAATAAATATACAGTAATCGCCTTTGACCAAAATTAAAGACATCATTTAAATTAATTGCAAAACATTGATTCTAATTGGGGTCATTTTTGACCCCACTCATGAATGAATGTAGGTACTGGTCGTTCATGCATCCTAGGGTTAACTCACATGGGTCCCATATACAGATGCACATATCTGTCCCATTCCCAGTTAGCCCAAATAAAATTCAACTGGGGCCAATATATCTATGCCCAGGTTCAACCCATGTAAGGTCAGCCCACACTTATCCCAATGGGGGTAAATACAGTTAGCCCATAAGGGCTTCCCATGATGGACCCATTATACTAAAACCACATGGGTCCCATATAATAATGCCCATTTCTGTCCCATTCCCAGTTAGCCCACATAAAAATTAACTGGGGCCTATATATCCATGCCAAGGCTGAACCCATGTAAGGTCATCTGACACTTATCCCACTTGGGGTCAATACAGTTAGCACATATGGGCTTCTCATACTGTGACCATTATACTAAAACCACATGAGTCCCATATAATGATGCCCATTTCTGTCCTATTCCCAGTTAGCCCACATAAAAATGTACTGGGCCTTATATATCCATGACCAGGTTGAACCCATGAAAGGTGATCCCACATTTATACCACTTGGGATAAATACAATTAGCCCACATGGGGTTCCCATGCTGGGCCCATTATACCGAAACCACATGTGTCCCATATAGTATTGCCCATTTCTGTCCCATTCCCAGTTAGCCCACATAAAAATGAACTGGGGTCTATATATCCATGCCAAGGCTGAACCCATGTAAGGTCATCCAACACTTATCCCACTTGGGGTCAATATAGTTAGCACACATGGGCTTCCCATATTGTGCCCATTATACTAAAACCACATGGGTCCCATATAATGATGCCGATTTCTGTCCCATTCCCAGTTAGCCCACATAAAAATGTACTGGGCCCTATATATCAATGCCCAGGTTGAACCCATGTAAGGTGATCCCACATTTATACCACTTGGGATAAATACAGTTAGCCCACATGGGCTTCCCATGCTGGGCACATTATACTAAAATCACATGGGTCCCATATACTGATTCACATATCTGTCCCATTCCCAGTTAGCCCAAATAAAATTGAACTGGGGCCTATATATCTATGCCCAGGTTCAACCCATGTAAGGTCAGCCCACACTTATCCCAATTGGGGTAAATACAGTTAGCCCACATGTGCTTCCCATGCTGATCCCATTATACCGAAACCACATGGGTCCCATATAGTATTGCCCATTTCTGTCCCATTCCCAGTTAGCCCACATACAAATGAACTGGAACCTATATATACATGCCCAGGTTGAAGCCATGTAAGGTCATCCCACATTTAGCTCACTTGGGATAAATACAGTTGGCCCATAAGGGCTTCCCATGCTGGGCCCATTATATTAAAACCACATGGGTCCCATATAATAATGCCCATTTCTGTCCCATTCGCAGTTAACCCACATAAAAACGAACTGGGACCTTTATATTCATGCCCAGGTTCAACCCATGTAAGGTCAGCCCACTCTTATACCACTTGGGGTAAATGCAGTCTGCCCACATGGGCTTCCTATGCTGGGCCCATTATACTAAAACCACATGGGTCCCATGTAAAATAGCCCATTTCTGTCCCATTGCCAGTTAGCCCACATTAATGCTGTATAGGACCCCTATATTTAGCCCAACAGGGCCAACAAAATGGGTTCCTTTATGGGATAACCATATGGGTCTCATGCAGTTAGCCCAGATAAATCCCATGCCCACTCGTTACCCAAGTAGCCCACAATAACCCCATGTGGGGCCCAACTATGCATTCTGGCTGGGGGCTCTGTGTTCAGAACACTGATCATGTTCATCAGGAACATCTGGAAAACAAGACGAGGACACAAACTAGATGATGTAATGAAAGATGAGCAGCTTGTGGTGCATCTTCAAGCAGAGCAGAAAGAAAAGTGTTGAATCTTCATGAACACACGTCTGGGATCAAGCTCTTTATCAGAGTCCTGGAAACATCTGGATCCTTCTTCAGGATCTGAACAGCTGCTGTCTCCTTGGTCTTCAGGCTCAGACATTTGTCCACTTGGACAAAAACAGCCTTCAGCAATAAACTCCAGGACGGAGTGATGAGAGGAGCCGCCGAGCAAAGTTTGACCAGCTTTAATGTGTCAGCTTTAGTCAGTGTGACTGTGGACAGAAACTTGTTCAAGTTCTTTTTTCTTTTTGTCATTCCAGACACATTTAAATCACAGAGACATCAAATCACATTTCTTCATCAAATAAACAACAATCAGGTAGAAAAACTGTCATCAAGTCCTAAAGTTCAGCCATTCTCTTAGAAAAACATCAAATAGTTGTGTAACATCATTACATGTTGTATAAATATAGAATACAGGCTGATCCATGAATCAAATGAGATCAACTTTATTAATAAAGCAGATTTAAACAACAAGAGTTGACCAATGTGCTGAACAACAAACTCCAAAATAACATCCATAAAACAACAAAGTGAAGGTGTTCAAACACAACATTTAAGAACAAGTCCAAATCTATTCTTAAAGGAGTCAATGAAAAAAGACTTGAGCTGCTAAAATCATTGGAAGCCAAAGGAAATGAACTTTTCAGTTTGAAACGTCTCAATCCAGAGGCTGAACATGATGGAGAGTAGAAGACTGTTGAGGCTCTTGTTGAATTCTTTCACTTTGAATTCTTCAACTTCACCTGGATCAACTTTCACATTCGTTAACAAAACTTTGTGATTTGTTGGAAACATGAGTTTTGGAAACATTAAAAATAAAAAGATTTAATTACAGTCATAAGATTTTTGATGTCCAAAGAATGATTTAGATTTAAATGTCTTTGTGTTTGACTATAAAATGGACAAAAATGTCTCCGTTGAGCTCAAACTGGTTTCTGTGGAGTTTTGGATCTTTTGAATCCAAATCATTGGATCTGTTGATGTTCACTGATTTACTAAACTCAAACCTCTGATGGATTTCTTGAAATGTGCGCAGGTTTCTGTGAGGAAAACATTGAACATTTACATTTGCAACAGTCGCTGGATGTGCTGAACAAAACGTTGAACTTTGTGAAAAACAAACATTTTATTTCTTGTATGTTTAGAAGTTCAGAGTAAAAACACTCAGCACAAAGTCATGAAGAGCGCTCCAACAAATCAGGAAGTCAAAAACTAAATCCTTCAAGTTTGTTCTCATCTCGATGCTTAATGCATTCCTCATTAAAGAATTATCAACCAAAATGGAGCCAGCTGCCAACTAGCATGTGTTTGTTTAGCTGCGGAAACAGCCGAAGTGACAGAAAATAGGTGAACAATGTTGACGTGTGTGGAAAAGTTGTTTGTGATGGAGAACAGTTTGAATTTGTTACTTTGTGTTTATCTTCTAATTTGTTGAGTAAAGTTTGGCAGCAGATAAATGATGACTTCTGTTTTATTATTATTATAGCTGCTTTACTCATTTTGTCTCTTTTATTTAGCGTTTAGCTGCAGATTCATTCTTATATTTCCACCTAAACGTCTTCTAGGAGATTCTACGCTTGTCCCATTCCTCCATATTTGTTGACCTCCACAGACTCCAGCAGACAAATGGAGCTCCATCATGTGACTCCAGTTTCCACATGATGTTTGTCACATTCAGCTGAGTGCTCTGTTTACACACAGTTTGTAGACACATTTCAGAATTACACATGAATATATGTGGAAAACTACCGGAGTCAACTCTTTCACACTGGAGGAGAACATTTTCATGTTTGACTTCATAGTTTGTAACGAGGAGCTTTTAAAGAAACTCCCTCCAAGTCTTCACTGGATGAACATGAAGTGATGAAGCTTTGGATCCATCTTGATCCACAATGATCTCCATGCAGTCCTCTGACTCTGATGTGCAGGTGAAGCTGTGGAAAAAGAGCTGTGAGCTTGTGGGCCTTCAGGAGGCCTGATGCAGCCTGATGGGACCATCACACTGAACAAGTCCACAACCTCCTCCATCATCAGGGACACTGAGGACAACACTGAACCTCTGTCTTCACTGTTTATTCACAAAGTGTCCAACTCTTTTCATACACGTGTCTTTAGAGTTACGTCACCAACATTCAAGTCATTTAGATTCAGACAGCAACAATTTACAACATAAAGTTTAGAAACAGAAAAATCCCACTGACCATCAACAGGAACATCTGACTCAGTCTGTGGTCCTCCCCCAGAAAATGTTGAATAAAGTAGATGTGATTTCCTGCATTTTGTTGTATTTTAACAGGTTGTTAAACATCTACATTTGTAAACATTTTCATCCTACCCCCCTCCTCCTTGACGGTTCCGACTCTTCTCCTCTGAATTCACTGTCTGACTCCACATGTGAAACCTCCAGGCACCTCCTCCGTCTGTTCATGTCCGTTGCCTGTGGGCTCCTGCCCGCGTACGACTGCCTGGTTAGCTCGGCACTCACCCCCACCACTCTTTAAGGGGCGGAGATTTTTTAAGGGTGGAGGCAGATTGTGATATTAACAAGTTGTAAGTGGCTGTTGTGTTTAAAATGAGTGTTTATGTAATTATTTTCAGTTTACATATTCAATATAAGTTTTATTTGTTCAAGGCAGTCATATTTGTTCATAACTTATTTACTTACTTACTTACTTACTTACTTACTTACTTACTTCTTACTTACTTACTTACTTACTTACTTACTTACCTGTTCACTCAATGAACATAATTCATTCATTCATTCATTCATTCAACCTTTATTTAGTCAGGTAAATCTTTTGAACCTCATGGGCTCATTTACGAAAGCGACCTGCTAAACAATGAACAGCAATGGTAGAATTTCCTTAAACAATAAACAAACAAACAAACAAACAATAAACAATAGAAAACAAAAGAGAGAAAGAAAAAAAACACCAAACAAAAGATTTTTTTTTCCTTTTTTTTAACAAAGTATCAAAAAACTAGCAAAACATTATAAGGTAGACATATAAAATCAAAGACAGGAATAATACATGTATTGACACTTGTTTAAATTACCACAGAAAACTCTTTACATTAAACAGAACACTGTCATACCAGGTAGCGGGGCTGAATTTGTAAACTGATCGATTCTGGAATGCAGTTGATGGTTGGGACTGAAAACAGCATCTAACATGTGTCTTGCTCCGTTTGTTGCTGAGCTGCAGCTCTACTTCCAAAATCCTCAGACTTTTCTTCTTCCTCTGCTTCCAGCTGTTTGAGCCGCTGTCTCCACATCTGTTTACTTCCGGTCAGCAACATTTACAGATGTTACAGCTCAATTGAACTTTCACTTCAACTCTTTTGAGCAGCAGTCGAGAGAAAAGGCCTTCAGCTCGTAACTACGGAGCAGAACAACAAACACTGACGTCACAACTGAGCAACTTCCGGTGCTGGGAGTACATCACTTATACACACATAACAAAGACATTTGTTTTAAACATAAATCTATTTTCTTTAAAAATTGGTTTGACAGAGGAATAGTTCATGTACATCAGTTATTCAACAAAGACGGCAACACTTACTCTTACAGTGAATTTTTAACTACGTATAACTTTCCAGTACTACCAAAAGAATTTGCAATTGTCTTTGATGCAATTCCATCTGGTGTGAAAATGTTGATGTCAAATCCTGTACACAACAGCACGAACTATTTAACTGAAGAATTATTCATTGGTAACTCTGACCCTTTTTTAAGTGAAAAAACAAATAACAAATGTATTAGAGAATTAATAATTAGAGACAGCATTAGTAAACCTGCTTCTATATTCTTCTGGGATAATTTATTTAATGATATCTGTTGGAAAGATGTTTGGTTGTTACCTAGAAAATACTTTATAACTAATAAGATTCGAGAAGTGTCCCTAAAGATTCTGCATAAATGTTATCCTGTAAACTATATAATCTCCAAGTACCGTCCAAACGTAGACCCAATGTGTTCACTCTGCCACAGCTCTGAGGAGACCATCATCCATCTCTTCTGGGACTGTTCTCATACTCAGCTGTTCTGGAAAGACATTTTCATGTATGTAAATAGAAAGTTAGAAATTGACCTACCATTTGATGCTAAAATTATACTGTTTGGTTTCTTTTGTCCAAATATTTCAAGTGAGAAAGTTTTTGTTGTAAATTTAATACTACTCTTAGCCAAATTTTACATCCACAGCTGTAAATTCTCCTTGCTAAAACCTAGATTTATAGTGTTTTCTAATTATATTTCCTCTTACTTATCTACTTTAAAGTATTGTACTAATGCAAAAGCTTTAAAAACTAAAACAATCTGTAACGAATTTCTGTTGTAAGCTGCCCAAAACTCATTATTGTTTTTGTTTATGTGCCTTTATTCTCTTTTATGCTATGCATGCCTTAAGTCTCGAGCCTTGTTTGACATTGTAAGTTTTTTTTGTACTTGTTTCTTTTATAAAAAAAAAAAAAAAAAAAAAAAAAAACATCACTTCCGTTAGCTGCTGCTCTTCAAAATAAGAGCTCGAACTGATCTGTTCTTCAGCTCTACATCCTTCAGTTTCTGTGTTCCCATGGCAACTTGTCAATATTTCACTGAATTTAGACCCATCTGATGTAGTTTAAGAAGGATTAGTATTTAATCAACACAAACTAGATGATGTCATGAAAGATGAGCAGCTTGTGGTGCATCTTCAAGCAGAGCAGAAAGAAAAGTGTTGAATCTTCATGAACACACGTCTGGGATCAAGCTCTTTATCAGAGTCCTGGAAACATCTGGATCCTTGTTCAGGATCTGAACAGCTGCTGTCTCCTTGGTCTTCAGGCTCAGACATTTGTCCACTTGGACAAAAACAGCCTTCAGCAATAAACTCCAGGACGGAGTGATGAGAGGAGCCGCCGAGCAAAGTTTGACCAGCTTTAATGTGTCAGCTTTAGTCAGTGTGACTGTGGACAGAAACTTGTTCAAGTTCTTTTTTCTTTTTGTCATTCCAGACACATTTAAATCACAGAGACATCAAATCACATTTCTTCATCAAATAAACAACAATCAGGTAGAAAAACTGTCATCAAGTCCTAAAGTTCAGCCATTCTCTTAGAAAAAACATCAAATAGTTGTGTAACATCATTACATGTTGTATAAATATAGAATACAGGCTGATCCATGAATCAAATGAGATCAACTTTATTAATAAAGCAGATTTAAACAACAAGAGTTGACCAATGTGCTGAACAACAAACTCCAAAATAACATCCATAAAACAACAAAGTGAAGGTGTTCAAACACAACATTTAACATCAACTTTCACATTCGTAAACAAAACTTTGTGATTTGATGGAAACATGAGTTTTGAAACTTTAAAAATAAAAAGATTTAATTACAGTCATAAGATTTTTGATGTCCAAAGAATGATTTAGATTTAAATGTCT
>JBBPBX010029181.1:0-29591 GCA_038048925.1 Garcialebias charrua | reverse complement strand
TATCTACATCTAACAGGTTCATTATTTTAAATGTAATGCGGCACAGTTCTCTTTAAATCACCACATGCTTTATGAAAAGCACTACAGGTGCAACCCAAAATATGGTTAATGATTCATCGGTGAAAAACAATGAAAAGTTTATCGAGTTCAACCATTGTACTGAGTGCAAGAATTCTAACTCGCAGTAAAAGGCAGATAACATCGTACCTGTCGGGCTGTTTAGCATTATGCAAGTGCTGGGTCAGAATCCTAATGGAGCCCACCACCGCCTGGCAGACGTCAAAGTCTCTGGACCTCTCAATGATGCGGTCAATTACGAAGTCAAACTCCCTGCTGAGCAACATGTGCAGAGGCTGGTGCTCGCAGGGCTCAGGGACGCCGTACCAAGGCATGACCAGCCGAGCGTAGGCACACTCAAATACTGAGGAGAACCAACACATCAGGGAGTCAATAGGAGAAACATAATTTAAGCATATACACATAAAGCTTCAATGCATCAAACAAATCCCCCAGATGAAAAAGCTTTAAAAAAAACTTGTGAAAATAAATCAAACCTAAGCTCCTATGTGATGCCACAATTCTCCTCTGAACATGAAGATAAGATTATCTGATGTGTATCGCAGTCTGTGAAGCGGTGTGTTCTAGTAATCCCAAACATAGCTTAATCTAGATCCAACTAATGTTTTGTTAAAATGATGAAAATCTTTGGTTGGCTCTCAGTTTTAGGAGCCTCTGGGTCTCGCCTCTGCTTTTTGCAGATAACGTGGTTCTGATGGCGTTTTTAAGACCATGACCATCGATATGCACTGGGGTGTTTCACAGTCAAATGCAAAGCAGCTTGGATGAGTCAGCTACTCGAAGTCTGGGGCTAGGGATGCATCCATTCCACATTTTTTTCCCAGAACAGAGTCGAGTACTAGGGCTGGGCCATATCATATCGTTTCCGGCATACCGGTAAAAAAAGCTTGCCCGGGCAAAAAAGTTATATCATGATATGCTAATTTCATGACGTAATATGTCAGGGCGCCCCGCCCCCTTAACACCCGAGCGCTCCAAACAACTGCGCACCTCCCCTCCACCAGTCTGTACTGGTGTAACGCTAATTAGTTACTGCTAAAATCCTAAAAACAAACAACGTGCACGCGTCTCAGCTGTCTCTCCCCCCTGCTCTGAACTACAGGTAGAGACAGCTCAAATGTCACCCCCTCCCCCCACCCTGCTCCGAGCAGCTGCGGTGCTGCGTGTCCCCCGCTGTAAACTGTCGTTACAAACACGCGCGGCTCCACAGTCGGTCCACAATCAAAGACAGATCAGTTTAAAAAAATGAATCAGAGGAATGACACGTTCCTGCATGAACAGATGAAGCTGAAACACGAACAAGCTTCAGGGTCAGCTGATCACCTTGTTACAAGTTCTGGAAGTTATAGCTCATTTAAAGGCAACACATATTTTGTTGTATGTTTCATTTATGCTCAACAAATCTTAAGCTTCATTTTATTTAGTTGTTTTATTTTTATACTTGGAGACTGAATACTTTACTAAATAAAGTAATTTCAGTAAAATTACCCCTTGTTGTTTTTTATTTTAATTTTATATAATAGCCTACTGCAAAGCAACATGTTAAGTTAATTTTGTCAAAAAAAATTTTTGTTATATCACGAAATTTATCGTTATCGTGATAATGCTTTGAAATATCACAATATAATTTTCGAGCCATATTGCCCACCCCTATCGAGTACATACACTCATGCTGATTACCGTACTAATAAATTACATTTACAAATTTAATCAATTCCAATGGGTGATTTTTAAGATGAGAACTTGCATTTTAAGCATTCAAAGTAGTGGAGACTAAAACAACTTCCCTTTTATAATAAATAAAAAATAAATGTCACATTTTGTCATCTGGGCTGTCATCCTCCCTGGGCTGCCACCTTACCGTGGTGGAGGGGTTTGAGTGTCCCAATGATCCTAGGAGCTATGCTGTCAGGGGCTTCATGCCCCTAGTAGGGTCACCCAAGGCAGACAGGTCCCAGGTGAGGGACCAGACAAAGTGCAGCCCAAAAACCCCTATGATGAGTACAATAGCCTATATGCCACGGGGGGGCGTGACGTACTTCCGGCAAAATGCAACACCTACCCGCCACTTCCGGTTCCCATCCACCTCCGTTGTTGCTAGCGTTAGCTCCTAGTAGCAAACCATGACAACGAGCCGAAACGGGAAGCGGCCGCGCGCTACCGGCACTACACGTGAGTACCGTTGTGTCCGCCCACCGGTGGGAACAGCTGTTCCGCGGGGGGGTTTCGGCGAACATTTATCGCGGCTATCCGTAGGGGGAACGTCGCCATTATTTTATATGGTTTTTTATGTGTATAGAGTTGTTATTGGTGTGTACCGTATTTTCCGGTGTATAGGTCGCACCTTTTTAAGGTTTTCTTCAAGGCCTGCGACCTATACACCAGTGCGACCTATATATGGCTTGTTATCACTTTCGGTGAAACAAATTTTTAAATCCAGCTCATTTCACAATTACGTTCATTTATTAAGGAAAAGTTCAGCTCAGACATATATTTGCTATAATTTTTATCAAACAAATAATTGTTTTTAAGTGTTATGGTACATCCAGACCGAATGCGATTTCAACGGCAAAAAAGCTCAACACGCACGCAAGTGGACGCACTGGACCCAGTGGTGTCCAAACCAGAACGTGAAATTGTGGCTGCGTTGCGGCGGCGGGGGGGGAGGAGCTTACCGGTACACCGAGTTCCTCTCTGCACTCCGCCAGGCAAGGAGCTTTTTATTTTTGTCCCTGTAGAGCAGACTTGACTGGTCGTGAAGGAATTGTCGCGAACACACAGCTACAATGAGTTTCTCTTCCATAGTCCACGACCTCGCGGGTCTTTCCTGCGTCCCACAAACAATACGTCACATTGCTGCGCATTACCCCCGCCCCCTCGTTTCCACGTCACATAGCGGACTCCCCCTTTCTCCTCCACCCGACTCTCCTGATTGGTCGGACACGCGTTCACGAGTTTGAACGGCGAAAATCTTCAGCATGTTGGAGGCGGGCTTTGGAGGCTGACGCGGGTTCACGTGCACGGAAAACGCTCTCCAGCACGCTCAACACGCACGCGACGTGACGCCAGACGCCAGGAGGCGCCTGGAGGTGCGTCCCCCATTGACTTTGCATGTAAACTGGACGCTCCTGCAGTAGAAAACGCATTTGGTCTGGATTCACCATCAATCTTCTTAAAAGCCTTGCTGTGTGCTCCTGTGGCAGACATTTGCAGCAGAGCTAAACGTAGGTGCGACCTATACACCAGTGCGACCTATCTAGGGATTTTTCCAATCCATTGGTGATAATTGGACAATGCGACCTATACACAGGTGCGACCTATACACCAGAAAATACTGTATGCTGATGGTTTATTAATTGTATTTAGTCACTTATGTTCGTGTCTTTCCCGCTAACCGGAAGTGCGCCGACTGTGTAATGACTGTCGAGGTGCTGGAACGGATGTCCGTGGCATATAGGCTATTAATGGACTAAGTTTTCCCTCGCCCGGACGCGGGTCACCGGGGCCCCACTCTGGAGCCAGGCCCGGAGGTGGGGCACGCTGGCGAGCGCCTGGTGGCCGGGTTTTTACCCATGGAGCCCGGCCGGGCACAGCCCGAAGAGGAGACGTGGGTCCCCCTTCCCATGGGCTCACCACCTGTGGGAGGGGCCAAAGGGGTCGGGTGCAATGTGAGATGGGTGGTGGCCGAGGGCGGGGACCCTGGCGGTCTGATCCTCGGCTACAGAAGCTGGCCATTGGGACATGGAATGTCACCTCTCTGGTGGGGAAGGAGCCTGAGCTAGTGTGTGAGGTTGAGAGTTTCCGACTAGAAATAGTCGGACTCACCTCAACGCATGGCTCTGGCTCTGGAACCAGTTTCCTTGAGAGGGGTTGGACACTCTTCCACTCTGGAGTTGCCCCTGGTGAGAGGCGCCGAGCAGGAGTGGGCATACTGGTTGCCCCCCATCTTGGTGCCTGTACGTTGGGGTTCACCCCGGTGAACGAGAGGGTAGCCTCCCTTCGCCTACGTGTGGGGGGACGGGCTCTGACTGTTGTTTGTGCCTATGCACCAAACGGCAGCTCAGACTACCCACCCTTTTTGGAGTCCTTGGAGGGGGTATTGGAGAGTGCGCCTCCTGGGGACTCCCTTGTTCTACTGGGGGACTTCAACGCTCACGTGGGCAATGACAGTGAGACCTGGAGGGGTGTGGTTGGGAGGAACGGCCCCCCTGATCTGAACCAGAGTGGTGTTCTGTTATTGGACTTCTGTGCTCGTCATGGATTGTCCATAACGAACACCATGTTTAAGCATAAGGGTGTCCATATGTGCTCTTGGCACCAGGACACCCTAGGTCGCAGTTCGATGATCGACTTTGTTGTCGTCTCATCTGATCTGCGGCCGCATGTCTTGGACACTCGGGTGAAGAGAGGGGCGGAGCTGTCAACTGACCACTACCTGGTGGTGAGTTGGCTCCGATGGTGGGGGAGGATGCCGGTCAGACCTGGCAGACCCAAACGTATTGTGAGGGTCTGCTGGGAACGTCTGGCAGAGTCTCCCGTAAGACGGAGCTTTAACTCCCACCTCCGGGAGAGCTTTGAACACGTTCCGAGGGAGGCGGGGGACATGGAGTCCGAGTGGGCCGTGTTCCGCGCCTCTATTGTCGAGGCAGCTTATCGGAGCTGTGGCCGCAAGGTTGTTGGTGCCTGTCGTGGTGGCAACCCTCGAACCCGGTGGTGGACACCGGCAGTGAGGGATGCTGTCAGGCTGAAGAAGGAGTCCTATTGGGCCTTTTTGGCTTGTGGGACCCCGGAAGCAGCTGATAGGTACCGGCAGTCCAAGCGGCATGCGGCTCGGGTGGTTGCTGAGGCAAAAACTCGGGCGTGGGAGGAGTTCGGAGAGGCCATGGAGAATGACTTCCGTACGGCTTCGAGGCGATTCTGGTCCACCATCCGGCGTCTCAGGGGGGGAAAGAGGTACGCGACCAACACCATTTATGGTGGGGGTGGCGTGCTGCTGACCTCAACTCGGGATGTTGTGAGTCGGTGGGCGGAATACTTCGAAGACCTCCTCAATCCTACTGGCACGTCTTCCACTGAGGAAGCGGAGCCTGGGGACTTTGGGTCGGGTTCTCCAATCTCTGGTGCTGAGGTCGCCGAGGTGGTTAAAAAGCTCCGCGGTGGCAAGGCTCCGGGGGTGGATGAGATTCGCCCGGAGTTCCTTAGGGCTCTGGATGTTGTAGGGTTGTGTTGGCTTACGCGACTCTGCAATATCGCGTGGACATCGGGGGCAGTTCCCTTGGATTGGCAGACTGGGGTGGTGGTTCCCCTATTCAAAAAGGGGGACCGTAGGGTGTGTTCCAACTATAGGGGGATCACACTCTTAAGCCTCCCTGGTAAGGTCTATTCAGGGGTTCTGGAGAGGAGGGTCCGTCGGATAGTCGAACCTCGGATTCAGGAGGAGCAGTGTGGTTTTCGTCCTGGTCGTGGAACACTGGACCAGCTCTACACCCTCAACAGGGTCCTGGAGGGTGCGTGGGAGTTTGCCCAACCAGTTTACATGTGCTTTGTGGACTTGGAGAAGGCATTCGACCGCGTCCCTCGGGGGGTTCTGTGGGGGGTACTCCGGGAGTATGGGGTACCAGGCCCTTTGATAAGGGCTGTTAGGTCCCTGTACGACCGGTGTCAGAGCTTGGTCCGCATTGCCGGCAGTAAGTCAGGCTCGTTTCCGGTGAGAGTTGGACTCCGCCAAGGTTGCCCTTTGTCACCGATTCTGTTCATAACTTTTATGGACAGAATTTCTAGGCGCAGCCAAGGTGTTGAGAGGATCCGTTTTGGTGACCTTAGAATCGCTTCTCTGTTTTTTGCAGATGATGTGGTCCTACTGGCTTCATCAGTTCGTGATTTACAACTTTCACTGGAGCGGTTTGCAGCCGAGTGTGATGCGGCCGGGATGAGGATCAGTTCCTCCAAATCCGAGGCCATGGTCTTGAGCCGGAAAAGGGTAGCATGCCCTCTCCGGGTCGGGGAGGAGGTCCTGCCCCAAGTGGAGGAGTTTAAGTATCTCGGGATCTTGTTCACGAATGAGGGAAAACTGGAGCGTGAGATCGATAGGCGGATAGGTGCAGCGTCCGCAGTGAAGCGGGCGCTGTACCGGTCTGTCGTGGTGAAGAGAGAGCTGAGTCAAAAGGCAAAGCTCTCAATTTACCGATCGATCTACGTTCCCACCCTCATCTATGGTCATGAGCTTTGGGTTATGACCGAAAGAACAAGATCTCGGATACAAGCGGCTGAAATGAGTTTTCTCCGCAGGGTGGCTGGACTCTCCCTTAGAGATAGGGTGAGAAGCTCAGTCATCCGGGAGGGACTCGGAGTAGAGCCGCTGCTTCTCCACATCGAGAGGAGCCAGTTGAGGTGGCTCGGGCATCTGGTTAGGATGCCTCCTGGACGCCTCCCTGGTGAGGTGTTCCGGGCATGTCCCACCGGGAGGAGACCCAGAGGAAGACCCAGGACGCGCTGGAGGGACTATGTTTCTCGGCTGGCCTGGGAACGCCTTGGGATTCCCCCGGAGGAGCTGCTCCAAGTGGCTGGGGAGAGGGAAGTCTGGGCCTCCCTACTTAGGCTGCTACCCCCGCGACCCGACCCCGGATAAGCGGAAGAAAATGGATGGATGGATGGATTTTGTCATCTGTGTATGTTTCCCATACAAGACGAAATTCGTCTCTGCATTTAACCCAACCACCACCAGGTGGTGCAGTGGGCAGCCATAGAAAGCGCCCGAGGAGCTGGAGAAATAGGTGTGCACTCATAGACACCCCAAGGTGTGTAGTGAACGTGGCCGGGGTTCGAACCTGGGTCCTTCGGGTCCCAAGTCGGCAGCCCTGCCTCTACACCATCTTGGCCCCTTCAGGGGTGAGTCTTAGCTTCAAGGAGAGGAGTTCAAGTTTCTGGGAGTGTTGTTCATGGATGATGGTGGGATGAAGTGGGAGATGGGGCGACAGACTGGGGTCTCTTCCAAAGGAATGAGGGTGTTTCTCCGGTGTGTCATGACATGAGCTCAAAGACAAAACTCTTGATTTAATGGTCTACAGTCTAACCCTCATCTATGGTAAGATGATATTAAGAGATCCCAGACATCAGCAGCTGAAATGGAAACTCATAGGGTGGCTGGGCTCAGCCTCAATAGGTTGAGGACCACCAACATCAATTCAGAACAGCTGCTTGCTGGTGAAGATTCTCAAGCCCCCGGTAGAGCTGCGCGTACTGCCTGTACGCCTCTGTACGACGTACGTACGCTGAGGCAAAAGTGTAGCCCCGCAGGGCACGAACGCGCAAAGCTCTTTTTTTACGACCGCGTACGCGATGCGCGTTGTCTCACCATAAACTTCCCCGGCGCCGGACTGTTTTGTATGTTACACAAATGAATTAAATTCCCCTTCTTCATCGCTGATCAGGACTTTTGTTTTGTTTTTTTGCCAAAAGTCAAGTAATCGCTTCATCCTCCGTTCACTCCATGACTGAAATTAATGAATTCATGTCCTACCTGGCTGCGGGAGGTTTTAAATATTTCCTGGTGGGCTGTGGGCTGCAGGAAAAGCGCTCCCTGTTTTTATTTTTACTTTTTATTAGTTTTTATTAACATATAAAGTTAGAAAGACCGCAGCGGCTGCAGCCGAGCGACCGCAGCTGAAGCCAGCTGGTTGTCCCGCTCGAGCTGTCAATCATTTCAGTAGGCGTGTCAGCAAGTGACCAATCAGCGACCTTCAGTTTGTCCGCACGCAGCGGCTCAAATTACAACAAGGATTTGGAGCGAAAACGCGAGCATTTAACGTGAGAAAGAAAGCAGAGCTGTGCCAGCAAACGCGTGCGCACAGAATGCGTGCGTAGAGTGGCGTACAGGCAGGACGCTCAGCTTTGCTGGAACCTTCAGTCATCCAGGACATGATAAAATCAAAAAAGACGTTCTATACAGAAACAACTGGACTTTATTTGTAACAGAAGACGTTTCGCTTCTCATCCGAGAGGCTTTCTCAATTCAAAGGACAGCGTGTGGAAGCAAGGCTTTTAAAGGGCTGACAGAAGGCACACACATCTACTGTATGTAAATTGACAAATCACACCTCAACAGCAGGAGCCTCTCAAAGTCTTTGTTAGTCCAATTCACAAACGGGGCTCCTCTGTTCCCATCAGGTGTGAGACGCCTGGGAATCAGCCCCAGGGTTGCACTATACGTTTTAGAAAGTTGGACTCTGATGCCTCCTACCCACCGCACAACTGCAAACGCGCCTGCCGCCCCCTTTTTGCCGCTGGTCACGGTCCCACTGGCCACTGAACACCGTCTGATGACGTACACTAGGGGGTAGCAGAGGGAGGGGTCTCTGGCTTGTTTTCCGGGTTCAGTTGTTGTTTTAACTGCACCTCCGACGGTCTTCGATGAGATTAAAACTTTTTTTTATGTTTGGGGTGATCTACACTGGAGAGTACAGCAGCCTGTCAGCAGCAACTGTAAAAATGCCACGTTTCTTACCGGAGTTTGGTTCCAATTCCTGGAGGCTGGATCCGGTGAGTTTAAAAAGTCCGAAAAAAGTCCCGTTGTGGTTGTGTAATCAGATAGCGAGGCTCTCCCGACTGTTTGCCGGATGCGTCGAGCCGCCAGAGATCAACATTTGGGACGTCTGCGGCTCGACGGCGACGCGCGCGTGCGTGTGCAGGCTGCCGTCGCGCCGCTTCGATCAGTTGAATCTCGCCGCTTCCTTGTTCCCCGTGACTCCACGCGTCTCCTCCATAGACTTTGAATGTAAACCGGTGTTATCCGGCCGCTTCGGCCGCCCGACGCCGGGGGCGGTGGGTAGGAGGCATAAGGCCTCCTCCTCTGTTTAAAGATTGTTTCTCTCGTTTTACATAAACTGCTTCCTTCACACCCCTCTCAAACCACATGTGCTCTCAGTCCCAAATGTGCACATTCTGGTCCTCAAATGAGTGTCCCTTGTCCGTGAGGTGGAGGTGAACAGCTGAGTTTTGTCCAGAGGAGGTGACTCTCCTGTGTTGGGACATTCTTCTGTGAATGGGCTGCTTAGCTTCCCCAATGTAGAGGTCTGGACAGTCCTCGCTGCATTGGACCGCATACACTACGCCACTCTGTTTGTGTGTAGGTGTTCTGTCCTTCACACCAGCCTCTGTCTTAGAGTCCTGCTGGGTTTGAAATGTACTGGGATGTTGTGTTTGTTGAAAATCCTTCTGAAATTCTCAGATACCGTACTCCAGCAACATAAGGGATGACAATGTTTTTTCGTCTGTTCTCTTATTTCTGTTCATTATTGTGTTTTGTAGATTTCCTCGCTGACTTGACAAAGGCCCAGTTTGGATATCCACATGTTTGGAGAGATTCTTCAATGTGTTTCTGTTCCTTTTCCTTCCCTTCTGTCTTCGTGGGGATGTGATCGGCCCGATGTTGTAAAGTTTTGATGACAGAAGGTTTGTGTTCCAGTGGATGGTGAGAGTCAAACAGAAGATACTGGTCTGTGTGGGTTGGTTTTCTGTAAACTTCAATGTTGAGACTGTCCTCTCCCTCAATGTGAACCAAACAGTCCAAAAAAGGCAGCTTGTTATCATTTGCATCCTCTCTGGTGAACTTGATGTTGTTATCGACCGAGTTAATGTGTCTGGTGAACGCTTCCACCTCCCTGGCTTGGATTTTGACCCAGGTATCATCCACATATCGGAACCAATGGCTTGGCGCTGTTCCCTCATAGGAGTTTAGGGCTCTCTGTTCCACTTCCTCCATGTAAAGGTTGGCAACAATGGGTGACACTGGAGATCCCATGGCACAGCTGTGCTTCTGTCTATAAAATCTGTCATTGAACTTGAAATAAGTGGTGGAGAGGCAGAGATCCAGCAGATTACAGATGTGGTCTGGGGTGAAGTTGGTCCTTTTGTCCAAATCCTTGTCTTGTAGAAGTCGTTCAAAATGGTTTCTACTGCTTCAGAAATGGGTATGTACGTGAAAAGAGAAGTCACATCATACGATACAAGAGTTTCTCCTGGGGTCAGCATAAAATGTTGAACTTTGTTGGCAAAGTCAATGGAGTTCTTTATGTGATGAGGTGTGTTTCCAACAAGAGGAGCTAAAATACCAGCCAGATGTTTAGCAACATTGTATGTCACAGAGTTCATGCTGTTGACGATAGGTCTGAGAGGTGTATTTTTTTTTGTGTATTTTTGGAAGTCCATAAAGACAGGGAGTGGCCTCCCCCAGGTACAATCTATAATACAATGATCGATTGATTGTTTTCTCCTTTTCAAGTTTTTGCAGATAATCTGTGACTTTCTTTTTAAAAGTTTTTGCAGATAATCTGTGACTTTCTTTTTAAAGGTTAGTTGGGTCCCTCTTCAGGGGCTCATAGGTGTTCCTGTCGCTCAGTAGTGTGGTTATTTTTTCCTGGTAATCAGATGTGTTGAGGACTACTGTGCATCTTCCTTTGTCAGCTGATAAAATGGTGATGTTTTGGTCTTGGCTGAGTGATGTTATAGCTTTCCTTTCCTGCGGTGTAAGATTTGAAGGAGGCAGTTTGGCACTGGAGAGGGTAGCTGATATTTTCATTTGGAGTTGTTCTGCCTCTGTTTCTGTCAAGTTGTTGTTCCTAATCGCCGATTCAGTGGCTGTGATTAGTTCCGCAACAGAACAGCTGCTGCTACTCTGCATTGAAAGGAAATCAACTGATGTGGTTCAGGCATCTGATTAGGATTCCTCCCATTGGGAGGATTTCCAGGCATGCCCCACTGGTAGGAGATCTTGAGGCAGACCCAGTAATTGTGAGAGAAATTAAATGTAGACCAGGACATATTTATGTCCAGTCTGCTCAACAGATGTGGATTAAATGTCTTCATCATCTTCTTCTTCCAGCTTTTCCCTCTTCAGGGGCCTCCACAGGGTCATCCTCCTCCATCTCACTCGGTCCTCAGCATTCCCTGTCCTCACTCCCATCTCCATGTCCTCTTCTAACAATATATTTTTAACATATTTCTTCACTCCGTCACTACCTCCTGACATACTGATTTTAGACAAGTAATCTCTGAAAAAAACTATTGTCCCCTTGCTTCTCTAAAAGCATTTCTAAAAAGCCACAGTGACCCGCCGTTAACCAGCCAATAAAAACAGAGTTTGTAACCAGCCAATAAAAACAGAGCTTGAATTTGAATTTCAGCAGAGCAAGGGGTAAGTTTCTGGTTCCTCCAGACACCAGAAACGTGTCTCTGTTCAAAATTTTCCTAAGTTCCAGCGTGTTCCAGAAATTACATACTGAACCTTTAAAATCAAGACGCAAATATAATGCTGAACTAGTTGATTTGAGTTATATTAAAAAGTGTGTACTTAGTTTCCTAGAAAGACAAAATAAAAACATGATAAACCACAAAACATGTGCAAGTTAGTGTTTGAAAGTTCAAAATTTAAATAATTCGTGAGGGTTGATCAATCACTGCTGTGCGAAACATTCGTTTTTATTTATAACCAAGAATGAACATTATTAGGTGATTATTTGTTTAACTGCTGAAATTAAAGCATGTTTGAACTTTCACCAACATAAATGAAGTGCAAAGCATTTTTTTAATTCAGAGGCACTAACCAAAGAACCAGAAATCTGCACAAGCCAATTTGATTATTGCTGTACAAACCGGATGCAAAGCAAGCATCTGATAATGCTGTATGAAACCCTCCAGTCCAGCTCATATCCTGCATGATATATCACAGCCCCAAAGAGCACCACAGTACTGTATACAGTACTGTATACAGTACTGTATAATGTGGGTTTTTCTATCTTCCCCTTCCTCACAGCTCCTCCTGGCTGTGTAACATGAGCCGGGTGTGCAGCGGTGTGTATGCAAGATATGCTTTTCATCTGTGTCAAGTTGAAATGGCGCTAAAATCAGGAGCAGAACTTCTAAGATTCATTTAATCCTCCTTTTAATAGTATTTGGACTCATTTATCTTACCTCCCCATCAATTTGGTTTCAGGAAACAACACAGCACAACTGCTTCGCTGAAGGTTCTTAATGGCGTTGTTGAAGCACTAGATGCTAAGGATTATTGTGCTGCACTTTACTTAGACCCGTCTAAAGCTTTTCACACTGTGGGCCATGACAGCTTGTGTCTCTCAGAAATTGGTTTCTCAGATCACACCATTGGTTGGTTCACCAACCAACCATCTCTCAAACCGGAGGCAATGTGTTCAACATAATGGTACTTCCTCCAGTTATTTAACGATCAACAATGGTAAACCACAAGGCTCAGTCTTAGCCCTCTTTACAATCTACATAGGTAATGTAGGTCAGATCACCCCGATGTAGCCTTATATGCTGATAATACAGTTGTTTATTGTCAAGCTAAAACAGTTGCTAAGGTTTTTCAGCTTTTGCAATCCGCTTTTGACATCATCCAGTCAGATTTGTTCCATCTCAAACTTGTCCTAAACGCCGACAAAACCAAATGGATGTTATCAAACAGGAAGTCAGTCCCAGCAGTTCTTCCTTCAATTTTATCCTTGACTGGTGTCCCTATTGAGTTTGTCAATTCCTACAAATATTTGGTTATCTTGGTTGATTTGCATCTCTTTTAAACTCCACATGGAAACTTGGCAAAGAAACTGAAAGTTAAACTGGGTTTATTTTTTCAGAAATAGATCATGTCTAGTTCTGAATGCTAGGGCACGCCTTGGAACTGCAACTTTCCTTCCCTCCATTGACTACGGTGACATTTGTTACATGAACGCTCCTACAAGGACCCTGCAGATGTTGGACGCTGTCCATCATGGTGCACTAAGATTCATAACTGGCTGTGATTATCGTACCCACCACTGAACCCTGTATTCACTGGTTAACTGGTCATATCATTAACTTCAAATAGACTCTCCCATTAGTACATTTTCATCTTTAAATCACTTCTTGGTCTGCTGCCTTCATACACCTCCTCCAACATGTCACAGAGTGAGTGTAGCTACAGCGTGCACTCTCAGGACATTATTACCTGCAGTGTTCCCTCAGTGCGGACCGAACTAGGCAAAAGGGCCTTCTCCTACTCCACTCCTGTTTCCTGGAATATCCTGCAAAAAGATCTGAAGCTCTCGACCTTGACCTCTCTCTAAGTGGCTTCAAACATCTGCCAAGTTACTAACGCAGACATGTTCCTGTTTTTAGTATTCTACATCGCCTTGCAACCTACATGTTTTTGTTGAGTTTTAATACAATTTTCGTTCACTTGTTCTCGCAATTTGTATGCTCTCTTTTATGACTCTCATCTATGGTCATGAGCTTTGGGTTGTGACCGAAAGAACGAGATCTCGGATACAAGCGGCTGAAATGAGTTTTCTCCGCAGGGTGTCTGGACTCTCCCTTAGAGATAGGGTGAGAAGCTCAGTCATCCGGGAGGGACTCGGAGTAGAGCCGCTGCTTCTCCACATCGAGAGGAGCCAGTTGAGGTGGCTCGGGCATCTGGTTAGGATGCCTCCTGGACGCCTCCCTGGTGAGGTGTTCCGGGCATGTCCCACCGGGAGGAGACCCAGAGGAAGACCCAGGACACGCTGGAGGGACTATGTTTCTCGGCTGGCCTGGGAACGCCTTGGGATTCCCCCAGAGGAGCTGCTCCAAGTGGCTGGGGAGAGGGAAGTCTGGGCCTCCCTACTTAGGCTGCTACCCCCGCGACCCGACCCCGGATAAGCGGAAGAAAATGGATGGATGGATTTTATGATAGTCTACTGTTGTCATCACTCTTTCTTGTAGGAGTACCAGAGGGATTAACCTGTAAATAAAAGGTTGAATACACATTCAGCCTTCACCTTGCTGCAGGGACCTCTTCACATGTGGGTACTGATACTTCAGCGGCTTGCTCCCCTCCAGAGTCCCTGCATGAGTCAAGTCAAAGGACTCCTCCTCAGTGGGCTCCTGGAAAACAAAACCAAAAAGGGATTCAAACCAGAGAAAAGGTGTGTCCGAACAGAGTGCAACCTGTTGTTCAAGCTACAAGTGCTACATGACTATCCGCATTTTTTTCCTCTTTTAAGAGTTCAGGACAAGTCCCACCTATTTTGCACTTTGATCAAACTTCGAAAGGATTTATTCTTAATCAGCCCTTTTAGGCCTGCTGCGTTTTAAATGTAACTTCCGCTCACTTTTTTTGTTAATTCAACCAAGAGTTAAAGCGTGTTAAAGCAGAGCACCTGAAGCGGATGTTCCTTCGTCTCCTCATCAGTCTGGGTGCTGCTCTCTCGCCCGCTCTGTCCAAACAACAGCGGGATTGAAAGGCACAGGAGGAAACACACGAAGCACTGCGTCACCGTCCGACCGCAGTCCGACAAATACCACAGCAGGCCGAGAAACACGGCGATGAGAAGGCGCCACTCGTGCATCTTCTTTCTCTCACTGGAGGCTCCTCTGTCCGCTGGCGTGTCTCACTTTATGTGGGCTGGATGAAGCGACAGCGGACCTGTTCGGCCGCATCTTTAAATCCGAGGAGGAGGAGAAAGGAGAAGAAATCGAGGCTGTTAGTTCCCCCGGACGAAGTCAAACAGAAGAAAGGGGGGGAAAAAAAAGGTAACTTTAAATAAGCTAGTTAAAGAAGAACTGTGATTGGCTGCAGGGAAGTCCCCGCGTGCCCGACATAGACGTGTATACGGCGTCCTCTAGTGGTGTGTCATGTACATGACAACTATACTATATTACATATTACATTACTACATTAATTCTGCTTTTTTTTTTACATAAATGTAAAATAGCAAGAATAAATGTCGTACATTTAAAACGCACAAGTAAAAGTACAATAATAAAGGCAAAAAGAGCAAAACAATTAAAAAAGCTGAATTGTGGAGGCACCCTTCTATTATAGATGAGTTTGCACTCGAGTGCTGTTAGCAGATTTTTCATATTCCTGTGTGTAGGTCAGTTTCACATTACATCTCTGTGTACTTTTGGACTCGAATGGACTGTTTTATTGGTTTTCCAAGGCACTGCTAAGCCTTTTAAGCTGTATTGATCGGGGTGGATTCACTCAGTGCTCAAAGTGGGAAAATACAGTAAGTGCTTGACACATCAACACAGATGTTCTATAGAAAAATTAAATAAATAAACTAAATGAACAGACCAAAATTCAAACAACACATAGATATCACTGCCCAAATGTTTTTTTCTTCTTCAAATGTTCACATGCCACTATGTTTAGAATAATCCTGAAGAACTACAAAGCTTTAATGTTTATACTGTACAGTATATTGATGGTTTGAAATCACTTTGAAATATAACAATACTTCTATAATCCACATATTGTATGATTATCCACTTATTGTATGATTAAAGGAGTAAAGTAAAGAGCATTTGTATGACATAAGAAGTGGCTCATCCAATATCTTTTTCTTTATTTTAAGCCCCAGAATTATTTTTAAAAAATGCACATCACCAGTCAGTGGCGATTTTAGCCTCTATTTGGGCATCAAGCACCCCTAAATTTTAACTCAGCACCCTTGAAAAGTAAAGTAAAATAAAAACAAAATCTTATATATATATATGTATATGTATATATATGTATATGTATATATATGTATATGTATATATATGTATATATATATATGTATATGTATATATATGTATATGTATATATGTATATTTATATATATGTATATGTATATATATATATTTATATGTATATATATATGTATGTACAAACCGGATTCCAAAAAAGTTGGGACACTAAACAAACTGTGAATAAAAACTGAATGCAATGATGTGGAGGTGCCAACATCTAATATTTTATTCAGAATAGAACACAAATCACAGATCAAAAGTTTAAACATGAGAGAATGTATCATTTTAAGGGAAAAATAGTTGTTTCAAAATTTCATGGCGTCAACAAATCCCAAAAAAGTTGGGAAAGTCCATTTTTACAACTGTGTGGCATCCCCCCTTCTTCTTACAACACTCAACAGACGTCTGGGGACAGAGGAGACCAGTTTCTCAAGTTTATAAATAGGAATGCTCTCCCATTCATATCTAATTCATATCTTGGGGTGTCCCCCAAGGCTCTGTCCTCGGACCCCTCCTCTTCATCATTTACCTCAATTCTTCTAGGTCACATCTTCTGCAAATATGGAGTCCATTTCCACTGCTATGCTGATGACACACAGCTCTACTTGTCTACAAAACCAAACCCCACCCATCCTCCATCCTCACCGACTATCTCAATGAGCTAAATCACTGGTTTTCTAACAATTTCCTTCAAGTAAACAGTGACAAAACCGAAATCATTTTTGTTGGTACCAAAAACTCTATTTCAAAATCAGAACATCTTCTCGTTCCCCTTAACAACTCTCTGCTATCCCCCTCTCCTCAGGTCAAGAGTCTCGGTGTCATCCTCGACACCACTCTCTCCTTCACTTCACACATCAACAATGTTACTCGGTCTGCCTATTTCCACCTCCGTAATATTAACCGTCTCCGTCCTTCTCTCACACCCCGCTCCACAGCCATCCTGGTGCACAGTCTTGTGACTTCCCGTATCGATTACTGCAACTCCCTTCTCTATGGCCTCCCCAACAAATCTCTCCACAAGTTACAGATGGTCCAGAACTCAGCTGCCCGTGTCATCACTCAAACCTCCTACTATAACCACATCACTCCTGTCCTGCAGCAGCTCCACTGGCTCCCGGTTAAATCACGCATCATCTTCAAAATTCTACTCCTCACGTTCAAAGCTATCCACAACCTTGCCCCTCCTTATCTATCTGACCTCCTACAAATCTCCATCCCATCACGCTCTCTCAGATCCTCCTCTTCGCTACATCTCCATGTACCCTCTGCCCGCCTCTCCACCATGGGGAGCAGGGCCTTCACCTGCTCTGCCCCTCACCTCTGGAACGCTCTACCGCCAGACCTACGAAACACCACCTCCCTTTCTCTGTTCAAGACTGCTCTGAAAACACATCTCTTTAGAATCAAAAAGGCGTTCAATACAAGATCAACTGGACTTTATTTGTTGCAAAAGACGTTTCGACCCCTATCCAGGGGACTTTTTCAATTCACTGAAACCAAAATGTGAGCGTGTGGAGTTATAACTATAGGGGTCGAAACGTCTTTTGCAACAAAGTCCAGTTGATCTTGTATCGAACGCCTTTTTGATTTTATCATGTCCTGGACGACTGAGAATCTTCACCACCACATCTCTTTAGACTCACTTATCATTAACTTTACTAAATGTATTTTATATTCTTTTGTATTTTATATTCTTTATGTATTTATATTCTTTATTTTATATTTCAATTTATTCCTGCCGATGTTTGCACTGTGCTTGTTGTTTGTTTTTACACAATCTCTGTGATATGTTTCTTACTGTGAAGTGTCCTTGGGTGTCCTGAAAGGCGCTTTTAAATAAAATGGTTATTATTATTATTATTATTATTATTATTATTATTGTTGTTATTATTATTGTTATACAGGCCTCTAACTGTTCAATCATCTTGGGCCTTCTTTGTCACACCTTCCTCTTTATGATGCGCCAAATGTTCTCTATAGGTGAAAGATCTGGACTGCAGGCTGGACATTTCAGTACCGGATCCTTCTCCTACGTAGCCATGATGTTGTGATTGCTGCAGAATGTGGTCTGGCATTATCTTGTTGAAAAATGCAGGGTCTTCCCTGAAAGAGATGACGTCTAGATGGAGCATATGTTGTTCTAGAACCTGAACATAGTTCTCTGCATTAATGGTGCCTTTCCAGACATGCAAGCTGCCCATGCCACAAGCGCTCATGCAACCCCATACCATCAGTGATGCAGGCTTCTGAACGGAGCGTTGATAACAACTTGGGCTATCCTTGTCCTCTCTGGTCTGGATGACATGGCGTCCCAGTGTTCCATAAAGAACTTCAAATCGTGACTCATCTGACCACAGAACAGTCTTCCATTTTGCCACACTCCATTTTAAATGACCCCTGGCCCAGTGCAAACGTCTGAGCTTGTGGAGCTTGCTTAGAAATGGCTTCCTCTTTGCACTGTAGAGTTTCAGCTGGCAACGGTGGATTGTGTTCACTGACAATGCTTTCTGGAAGTATTCCTGAGCCCATTCTGTTATTTCCTTGACAGTGGCATTCCTGTTTGAGGTGCAGTGACGTTTAAGGGCCCGGAGATCACGAGCATCCAGTAGAGTTTTACGGCCTTGACCCTTACGCACAGCGATTGTTCCAGATTCTCTGAATCTTTTGATGATGTTATGCACGGTTGATGATGATAACTTAAAAGTCTTTGCTATTTTACGCTGGGTAACACCATTCTGGTATTGCTGCACTATCTTTCTGTGCAACAATGGTGGAATTGGTGATCCTCTTACCATCTTGGCTTCTGAGAGACACTGACACTCTGAGAAGCTCTTTTTATACCCAATCATGTTGTCAATTGACCTAATTAGTGTTAATTGGTCTTCCAGCTGTTCGTTATATGCTCAATTTCCTTTTTCCAGCCACTTATTGCTACTTGTCCCAACTTTTTTGGGATTTGTTGACACTGTGAAATTTTGAATCAACATATTTTTCCTTTAAAATGTTACATTTACTCAGATTAAACTTTTGATCTGTCATCTATGTTCTATTACGAATAAAATATTGACATTTGCCATCTCCACATCATTGCATTCAGTTTTTACTCACAATTTGTTTAGTGTCCCAACTTTTTTGGAATCCGGTTTGTGTATTACTGCTCACAAAATTAAAGGGAAGACTAAAATAACACATCCTAGACCTCAGTTACTTAAATATTATAATGTGCAAACTTTATTATTAGCACAGTAGAATTAATTGAGAAGAAAATAACACAAAAATGATCAATTAAATCAAAATTATTACACCACGGAGATCAGTATTTGGATTCATAGTCAATATCAAAGTGGAAAGTAATGTGACATGCTGATTCAACATGAGTGAATATTCCTTAAGACAAGTCTAAATGAGGCTCAGTAGTGTTTGTGGCCTCCATGTGCCTGTATAACCTCCCAACAACACTTGGGCGTGCTCCTGATGAGATGGCAAATGTTCTCCTGAGGGATCTCTTCCCAGACCTGGATTAGAGCATCACTTAGCTCCTGAACAGTCTGTGGTGCGATGTGGCCTTTGTGGATTGATCGAAACATGATGTCCCAGATGTGATCAATTTTATTTAGGTCTGTGGAATGGGCAGGCCAGTCCATAACATCAATGCTCTCATCATGCAGGAACTGCTGACACACTTCAGCCTAGCATTGTCATGCATAAGAAGGAACCCAGGGCCCACTGCACCAGCATATTGTCTCACGATGGGTCTGAGGATCTCATCCCAGTACCTTATGGCAGTCAGGGCACCTCTGACTAGCACATGGAGGGCTGTGCGGCCATGCAAAGAAATGCCTCGCCACACCATGACTGATAGCACTTTGAGATTTTTGTCAATGAAAAGTGCGTTACAAATTAAATTCATTATTATTATTATTATCCAACACCAAACCGGTCATGCTGGAGGATGTTACAGGCAGCAGAATGTTCTCCATGGTGACTCCAGATTCTGTCAAGTCTGTCACATGTGCTCAGTGTGAACCTGCTTTCAGCCGTGAAGAGCACAGGGCGCCAATGGCGAATCTGCCTATTTTAGTGTACCCTAGCAAACGCCAATCGTCCTGCACGGTGCTGGGCTGTAAGCACAGGCCCTATATGTGGTCGTCGCACCCTCATACCACCCTCATGGAGTCTATTTCTGACAGTTTGAGTGGAAACATGCACATTAGTGGCCTGCTGGAGGTCATTTTGTAGGGCCCTGGCAGTGGACCTCGTGCTCCTCCTTGCACAAAGGATGAGGTAGTGGTCTTACTGCTGAGTTGTAGCCCTCCTACCATGTCTCCTGGTGTACTGGCCTGTCTCCTGGAACCTATTCCATGCTCTGGACACTGTGCTGAGAGACACAGCAAATCTTCTTGCCTCCGCTCGCATTGATGTTCCATCTTGGATTAGCTGCACTATTTGAGCAACTTCAGTGGGCTGTAAAAAACGCCTCATGATGCTTCTACGCATGAGAGCACTAACGAAATGAAAAAGTGACTAAAAGTTTAACCAGCGGTGAGAACAGAGAAATGACCTGGTCACCACCTGCAGAATCCCTCTTTTATCTTGCTAATTGCCTCTCAGCTGCTGGATTTCAGTAACTCTGAGCAGTTTAGTTGAATAGCCCTGCTTTACCATTTATTAAATTTCCAAAAACATAAACAAAGTCTGGAAAAAATGTAAAAGATGGATAAAGTCCTGCCTCTGACCTCATGATCAGCTGAATACTGTACAACAGTTGTAAAAAGGAAGTACCGCATGTTCATCTGTATGAAGGTAACTGCAAGTAAATCCACCATTTTCTGTCATAATAATTACATTGTATGCTTAACGGTTAAATGGCATTTACTTTATTAAAAACTCGGGGAGAAGCCCCCACATTATGAATGCTTTTGACATCACTGGCCACCACGTTGTTCAAGCCAAGAGCCATTGTCAAACACTGGGGGCTAAGCACCCCCCAAAAATCAATTTCTAGAATCGCCCCTGTCACCGGTTTAAGTATAAAACTGTCTTAGCTGAGAAGGGAAAGAGTTGTAGCAATGTAGGTCAAACCTTACAAATGACATCATGCGCAATAACCTTGTTAAAAATAAATGTGATACCTACTGCAACTAGCTTCTGCCCTCGTGTGATGGTTTAAAATGTAAACAAAAAGATAGATAGATGGATAAATGGATCGATCTTATATTCAAAGTGTTGATTTGGTTTGTATGTAAAATGAAAGAGCTTAGAGCTATTTAGGTGTTTTTAAAGGTCACTTGGCAGCCATCTTGAATTTAGTTATATGTATTTCCCTGTGTATGGACAGCAGGGAGGCCATGTTGTGACATAATTCAGTCCAACAGCTGAGCTTATGTAACAGGCCAGCTGACACAAAGCTCTTAGAGAGATAACCTCACTGACACCGATTATTATGTAACTTTACTCCAGTGCTGTGTCTGAAGTGAACTCACTTCATTACTTGACACATTATTTTTACACATTATTTTTACTTAGAATTAAAAAAAGATATATCTACTGTTTCACCAATAAGATGCTAACAGTAAACAGTTTTTCTTATTTTATTTGTGTGATTATTCTAAACTCAAAAGACCTACGGTAAATGTGCTTTATTTATTTTTTTCTTCTAGAATTTCATTTCACTGATACACAGTCTGGTCCAGGTCTAGGTTCGTCTACCTGGATCATTGAGCATGCATCAGGATCTTCTGGTTAGTCTCACTGAGTCACAAGGACTCATTTTCAAGAAAGACCTGTTTTAGACAGGCAACCTATAGAGTACAGACAATAATATACAACAATAAATAGTAATTAAAATAAAAAGTACTGTTATTTGCTTTGATTTGTCCATTGACCATATCAAATGTTTAAATGTTCCCTTAAAGAAATCATAGTGGACAGCTCCAGATCTTGTTGCAAGGTGTTACAGGAGCAGAGAAAAGGCCTTTTTACCTAGTTCAGTCCGCTCTGAGGCAACGCTGCAGTTAATGAAGGCCTGAGAGCGCATGTTGTGGTAGACAGCATCCAACACCTGCAAGGTGCTTGCACGGACATCCATGTAAATAATGTCACCATAGTCAATAGTTGCAGCTACAAGGTGTTTCCTGGTATTCATAGTTAAACAAGATCTATTTCTGAAAAAGAAACCCAGTTTGATTTTCAGTTTCTTCATTGTTTTCAACATGTGGCCTAAAAGAGAGATGTGCATCAATTAAAATGACCAATTTAGAAATATTAATGGGATCTTCAAGAGGTTTCTTCCTATTTAAAGGGAGTTTTTCCTTTCCACTGTTGCCAGTGTGCTTGCTCAAGATGGGAGACTGTGACAAAGTCAAGATTCAACACAACCTGCTGGCTTATTTTGATGGATAACTTTTACAAATAGGCTTTTTATGTATGAATGTTTCTGTACAGTGCCCTGAGAGGTCTTCTGTTGTGACTTGGCGCTAAATAAATAAACTGAATTGATATTGCTGTATCTTGCATAACATTTTACATTAAGTGTTGAGAATGGCTCTCAGCTTCTTCAATACAAAATTTTAGCTCAGTATTACAAAACGTCACTGAGGTATAGCCTACCTATTATTGTGTTGGCAAAAGTCGATTAGTTGCGGCAGCCATCTTGAATAAAAGTTATTCATAATAATATAATATAATAATGAATTCAATTTATAATGCACTTTTCATTAGTGAAAATCTCCAAAAATGGAATAAATAAATCTTCTGTGACAGATATTTTAGTTAGAGGGCCACAAAATGATTTAACAACCCTCATAAGATTCACTATAATAAGGATAAAAACTTAGCATTAATGTTAGCTGTCATTAATGTGGAGTCCAGTCTGGAGAGATTTGTAACAACTTTGAGGCTTTCTCTTCTAAATCTAGAATACTGAGTTATAGCCATTTTTGTGTTGCCTAAAGTGAGTTGGCCATCCTGATTTATGTTGACTCCAAAAGTTGATCAATTGTAGACGTGCATCCATTGATTAATTTTTTGGAAGTTTAATTAAATCTGTCCAAAGCTTCATGAGATAATTTGCTAACAAACACACTCAGCAAAAAACATTATTGCTGCTTTGCTTTAATGGTGACATAATATTCATGAGGATAATAATGGAGAGAAATAATTCTCTGTTATTACTATAGTTTATTTTCTTTCTTTGGAAAGTCATCTGGTCACTAATGCTGTTGAAACAATTAGAACCGGTTCTACGGGCCCCATATTTATACGAACATCACAAGGTCAAATCCTAGTCGGCCATTACGGAGTGGGCGTTTCACACCCTGGTTACTAGGGATCAAGGAGTACACCATGTCCTGTCCTGCACGTGCCACAACCAGCTCACAAGTCTTTACTTGTCTTGACTTTACGCCAAACAGGATCAAGTGTCAGGAGGAATTCAGTGTACGACCCCTCTAACACAGAATACCAGCTACAACAGTGTGTGATCCTTCTTTTGAACTAATTTTAACACTTGGTTCCCTCTAAAAAGTGACCAGTCAAGAAACTCACCAACAGTAAATATCTTGCGTGCCATATTGGTAAATGGTCAACATTTCAAGGACAAAGTCCTTCGTCAGTCACACCGTTTGGAGTCGGAAACGGCTCGGCGGGTGATCGAAGTACTGTATATTTAGAAGGTTGAAATAATCCACTTCTGGACAGGTAATCCTAGCTGTTCCTCTGGGGAAAGTCATTTGTTCAGATGTAGCTCCAGACTACTTGTGTATCACGGCTGAAGTTTTGTCAGCAGGTCAACTTTCTCAGCTGATTTTGGCTCGTCCCCAACTACAACCGGCAGCTCTAAGCTTACGACTCTCGCAAGAGGCTGCCAGACGGCTTAACCGAAGCAAGGCAGTCGAAGGCTTACCAGTACCCTTAAGACATGGCATTACATTTCAAAACCAGGGGAGAGGTTCACTCAGTAGGTTGCCTTTAATTCTCTTAGTCTGGCAAAGTTCTTGAGGTTAGGGAATGAAATTCTTGTGAGGGGTAAAACAAACAAACAAACAAAGACAGGCCAAGAGACAAGTGCAGAACATATTCTCTCCATAACAACTAGTAGAAAATACTAGTTGGTCCCTATAAACATAACTCTGTATTTAAGTCCATCCAAATGTACAAGATATGTTACAGTTAAACTTCACAACATGGACAGCGAACAGACAGATCTTAGATGACTTTCTTCAGCTCATCGTACAATACGAGCACGAAGGCGCCGCCCATGCCTCTGAGCACGTTGGACCACGCTCCTTTGAAAAAGGCCTTGCTTCCTTCGTCACGTGCGATCTTCCTCCAGCAGTCGATGGTGCCAGAGTACATGATGTCAGCTGAGGAGAACAACAGGAATCATTAAGACGTTAATTGTAGCTACAATTATGAAAAGTTAGAATGCAATAGGTTGCACTTAGTACCTCCTTTGCGTCCAGACTGCATCATCATACGACGACGGACAGTGTCGAACGGGTAGGACGTAAGACCAGCGACGGCAGTGACGGACTGAGCGATCATCCAGCTCACAAAAATGTGTGTATTCTTGGGGTCTGGAAGCATACCTGTAAGAGACATTAACCAGGAAGATTAATCTGCCTGAAAGGCAACAAGTTCACAGAGAAGAGGGGTGTCTAGTGGCGACAACTCACCCTTTGCTGTGTCATAGACGCCAAAGTACGCAGCCCTGTAGATGATAATGCCTTGCACGGAAACGTTGAAGCCCTGGTACAGACCCTTGAGACCATCAGACCTGAAGATCTTCACCAAACAATCTCCCAGGCCGTTGAACTCACGCGCCGCTCCTGCTTTGCCCACGTCTGCAGCGAGGCGAGTTCTGGCAAAGTCGAGGGGGTAGACGAAACAGAGCGACGTGGCTCCCGCAGCACCGCCAGACGCCAGGTTACCAGCAAAGTATCTCCAGAACTGCGTGCGCTTGTCTACGCCATCCAGGAAAACCTTCTTGTACTTGTCCTTGAAAGCGAAGTTGAGGGCCTGAGTGGGGAAGTATCTGATGACGTTGGCCAGATTCCCTCTCCAGAAAGAAATGAAGCCCTGCTCTTTGGGGATACGGACGACGCAGTCGATGATGCCCTTGTACTGCTTGTCAGCTGTGATCTGTTTGCTGGCATGTTGCACCTGTAAGAAAAGCAGCGACACGGCATTATTGTGTGCTGCTGAGTCAGCTCTCGCACTATTTGTTCTCCTGTCTATAAGACAAGAAAGTTCATGCTCAGTTCATGCTTAACGTTTCTACTAAAAGGAAACTGTCCAGATGACCCGATTGAGAATTATCGGGGTCTCCTGTCTATAGTTTCTTCTACACGTCTTTTGGACTCCAAGCTACTTTTGCATTAGCCTGGTTAAAACCAGACCCTTGTCCTTCACTTCGAGGGTCTGGTTTTAACCAGGCTACTTTTGCATACTACTTTCAGCTATTTAAGCAATTCAGGATTCAAAAATGTTCAGCTCATTTAGGATGTTTTGGTCATTGGTTTTAGTATTTCTAACATTTTGAATTTACACATTTTTCTCTCATAGAAATAAGATCTCTGCAAATCCTTAAAAAAAAACGTTGTGCTCTTAGAAGTCCAATTTTAAAATTTGACCAACTGTTCTGCGGGTTTTAGCTACTAATTTATTTGTCAGTTAGCTACTGTTTCCCCAGTTTTAACTTTAGCTATAAACCGTTTATACTACGGTAATCCTGGCTTCTATTGAGTATTTTACCAATTTTAGACTTAAGCTACTCCTGCTGGTTTTAGCTACTGGTTTGCTATTTATAAATTTTTGCTATTTATTGTTTTTCTAGTTTTTACTGTTTAACTTATTTTAACTTTTAGTAGCTGTTCTGCTAAATGTAGCTTTTAGCAAGAAGCTACGGTTTCCCCAGTTTTAACAGTTAGCTATAACAGTTATACTAATCCTGGCTTCTATCAAGTATTTTACTAATTTTAGACTTAAGCTACTGTTCTGCTGGTTTTAGCTACTGTTTTGCTAATTGTAAATTTTAGCTATTTATTATTTTACTAGTTTTCGCATCTACTGTTTAACTTATTTTAGCTTTTAGTAGCTGTTCTGCTAAATGTAGCTTTTAGCAAGAAGCTACCGTTTCCACAGTTTGAACTGTTAGTTACAAACAGTTTATACTAATCCTGGTTCTGCTGGTTTTAGCTACTGTTTTGCAAATTGAAATTTTTAGCCATTTATTATTTTGCTAGTTTTAGCTTCTACTGTTTAACTTATTTTAGCTTTTAGTAGCTGTTCTGCTAAATGTAGCGTTTAGCAAGAAGCTACCGTTTCCCCAGTTTTCACTGTTAGCTATAAACAGTTTATACTAATCCTGGCTTCTATCGAGTATTTTACTAATTTTAACTTAAGCTACTGTTCGGCTGGTTTTAGCTACTGTTTTTTGAATGTCCAGAGGACCAGAATGAACTTTTTTAAATTTTTCTACCTGGATTATTGCCCATTGATATGGGCTGTTAGGTCCCTGTACGACCGGTGTCAGAGCTTGGTCCGCATTGCCGGCAGTAAGTCAGGCTCGTTTCCGGTGAGAGTTGGACTCCGCCAAGGTTGCCCTTTGTCACCGATTCTGTTTATAACTTTTATGGACAGAATTTCTAGGCGCAGCCAAGGTGTTGAGAGGATCCGTTTTGGTGGCCTTAGAATCGCTTCTCTGTTTTTTGCAGATGATGTGGTCCTATTGGCTTCATCAGCTCGTGATCTACAGCTTTCGCTGGAGCGGTTTGCAGCTGAATGTGATGCGGCCGGGATGAGGATCAGTTCCTCCAAATCCGAGGCCATGGTCTTGAGCCGGAAAAGGGTAGCGTGCCCTCTCCGGGTCGGGGAGGAGGTCCTGCCCCAAGTGGAGGAGTTTAAGTATCTCGGGATCTTGTTCACGAATGAGGGAAAACTGGAGCGTGAGATCGATAGGCGGATAGGTGCAGCGTCCGCAGTGAAGCGGGCGCTGTACCGGTCTGTCGTGGTGAAGAGAGAGCTGAGTCAAAAGGCAAAGCTCTCAATTTACCGATCGATCTACGTTCCCACCCTCATCTATGGTCATGAGCTTTGGGTTATGACCGAAAGAACAAGATCTCGGATACAAGCGGCTGAAATGAGTTTTCTCCGCAGGGTGGCTGGACTCTCCCTTAGAGATAGGGTGAGAAGCTCAGTCATCCGGGAGGGACTCGGAGTAGAGCCGCTGCTTCTCCACATCGAGAGGAGCCAGTTGAGGTGGCTCGGGCATCTGGTTAGGATGCCTCCTGGACGCCTCCCTGGTGAGGTGTTCCGGGCATGTCCCACCGGGAGGAGACCCAGAGGAAGACCCAGGATACGCTGGAGGGACTATGTTTCTCGGCTGGCCTGGGAACGCCTTGGGATTCCCCCAGAGGAGCTGCTCCAAGTGGCTGGGGAGAGGGAAGTCTGGGCCTCCCTACTTAGGCTGCTACCCCCGCGACCCGACCCCGGATAAGCGGAAGAAAATGGATGGATGGATGGATTATTGATCATGCATCAGGATGTTGTAGCTACTGTTTTGCCAATTATAAATTTTAGCTATTTATTATTTTACTAGTTTTAGCTTCTACTGTTTCACTTATTTTAGCTTTTAGTAGCTGTTCTGCTAAATGTAGCTTTTATCAACTGTTCTTTTAGTCATAGCTTTAAGCTACTGGTTTGCCAGTTTTATTTGTAACTTTTATAATTCTAGCTTTAAGCTACTGTTCTGCTGGCTATGTTTTGTTGATCTTAAGAGTTTAGATATTGTCTTGCTAGATTTAACTTTTAGCTATACTGTATACTGCTGTACAAATGTTGGCTTCTTGGTTTCGCCAATTTTAGCTTTCAGCTTTTATTCTTCAGGTTACAGCTTTCAGATACTGTTCTGCTAGTTTTAGCTTTTAGCTACAGCTTTGTTTGTTTGTCTTCCATTTCAGCTACTATCTTGCTAGTTGTAACTTTTAGCTAAATAGTGTTTTACCACTTATTGCTTTTGATGTCTATGTACTGTTGGCCAATTTTAGCATATTATTCTTTTGTTTTAGCAATTACCCGTTACATTGCAGGTTTTAGCTTTTAGATATCGTTCTGCTAGTTTTAGCTTTATCTGCAGCTTTGTTAGTATTCCATTTCAGCTACCATCTTGCTAGTTGTAACTTTTAGCTAAATACTGTTTTACCACGTATTACTTCTGATGTCTATGTACTGTTGGCCAATTTTAGCATACCGTTCTTTTGTTTTAGCAATTACTGTACCAGTTACATTGCAGCAGTGGTGTAGTCTACGCAATACTCGGGTATACGGAGTATACCCACTAGAAAAGCTTAAGAATTTCAGTATACCCACTTAAAATCAAAAAAGCCGTTCAATACAGAAACTTAAAAGTGCCCAGTGATACATGACATATCATTAGGCATATGTCATTAACACGCTAAACGCTTCCGTAACAATCTATTGGTACACAGAGCTTTGCTTTGATACAGTTTTATAAATTATATAACATGTTTTTAATACAAAGCCAACTGTTGTACAAAGTTTGTTGTACATTTATTCAAGTACATATAAGCATCAGAGAAATTTGAAAATGTTCAATATGCTTAAAAAAATCTAAATACATTGACGATTACATTGTACTAACCAGTGTACAAGGGTTTCTAAGCACAGTATACCCACTACAAATGTGTTGACTACACCACTGCATTGCAAGTAATAGATATTGTTCAGCTAGTTTGAGCTTTTAGCTTCTGTTCTGCTAGCTTTAGTTTAGAGTATTTAATTTTAGCTTTGGTTCTGGTTGTTTCCACTTTTGTTTTAAAGGCAAATTTCTGAAAAGTCAATCTGCACTTTAGGAAAGCTTTTTTTTTCAAGTTCAATCAATACTGTACAGTATACAGTATTTTATAATTTATTCGCATAACTCCGCTTTCCTCAAAACGTGTTTGGCAGACAGACACATTTGCCTGTATGTGCCGAGTGAAGGAGTACACGTCCATTCAATAATTCACACTCCTCCACCTCCTCCTCCTCCTCCTCTTGCTGCTGCATCCAGGCCTATGCAGCAGCAGCAGCAGCAGTGGGGCACGATGGCGCAACCCATGCTGTGACCTTGTCTATTTGCTGTCAACCCAAACTAATGACATGTCACAGAAGAGCAGCACTTTTAAACACTGCGAGGGGAGTAGATAATCACAAGGTGCGTGTTATGACACGCATTTTCATCCAGAGGGACTGCAGCTGCTCTATTATTACATAACAGGTCTGTTACTCCTCGTCCCGTGTCTGCACCAATCTGCTGCTGAGATTTACTATTTATAGCCCGGTTTCTTCTCCTGCTGCAGTTTGAGTCGTTCATTTTGTTCTCACCCCATCCCTCAAATGATCCCAACACAAACAAGCAGCAGCAGTCAGTTTGAATGACTCCTAGTCGCGTGACGAGTAGAAATGAAGGCACCCACCTGGAGGAGAAGCTTGACCCTCTCGATGGGGGCTACGGCCGTTTTAGAGATGGCAGCGGCGATGCCACCAGCCAGGAAGTCCTTGGCGAAGGAGATGATAGCCTGTTCACTCATCTTCTAGGTGTTGTCAGCCGCCTTCTCCGATCCTCGCTTGTTCAGATGAAATGGCCGAATCCAAAGGGTAGAGCTGTGCGGGTTTTAAGGAGGCTGAGCGCGAGAGAGAAGCGAGAACGTCAACTCTCGATTCTCATTGGTCGGTTGAGCGGCTAGTGGGCGGGGAAATATGACGTCACCAGTGTCCGACTTGCTAGCGCCTCGCAAACTTTAAGGACAAACGGTTCTTTTTTTTTGTGACGTAGCAGGAGGAGATAATCTGTTACTGAACCGGCTGTGGGTAGTTTCAAACTTTTGCGAAACTTGAAGGAAACGGTTATGGTGTTGTTTTGTTTAAAGTTCAAGGTCAGTTTGAGAAGCTTGAAGCCTAGCAGA
>JBBPBX010029180.1:11823-32748 GCA_038048925.1 Garcialebias charrua | reverse complement strand
TGTACCTGGTGATGCAGGATAACCCTACTTTGCAGCGCCTCTATTTGACAGGGGTCTTCTTCTTCATTATGATGTACACAGGCTCCAATGTGCTTCCTGTAGCGAGGTAAATCATACGCTTATTGTAGGTATTGTGTGTTTGCATCAATTCATGTTCTCATATGATTTTTTTTAAATAAATAGTTTGGTCTTTCAACCACCATGCCTTTGAGGTTCTAAAATCAAACTATTAATTACATAAATGCATAGCATAATAAAAAGGTTTTATACATGTTTATTAGATCAATGTTGTCTTTAAAGGAAAACAGTTTAGTGTTGAAAAATTGCAAATTCATCAGACCTATAGAAACAAGTAATCATTTGTGGGATTTCTGTATTTTTGTAGGTTCCTGAAGTACACTCATTTGAAACAAGCCTTCAAGTCTGAGGAGGTAAAGATGAATACAAAGTTTTACTTTCTATAAAGCGAAACGGTTTGAACACAATGGCCCTCATTCATGAAACTGTTCGTATTCTTATCCTACGTTTCTCCCACTTTTGTTCTTACGAAGCGTTCGTAAGAACATGCCACGTCAGATCCAACAAACTCTTCTATCCACAGGAAAAGCGTGTAAACGGGCTGCTTAAAGTTGATGAATCTCACCTGTTCTAAACAGCTGCGCGTGCACGCGTGAGCTTATTTACATAATTCCCACGCCTCAAAACGCCATATAAGGCTACGTTTCCTGCCTCAGAGGCAAAACGTGTACGTTCATAAAATGACAGCGAAAAGTAAAAAAGAAGAACTCTACCGGTGCAGAGAATGAAGTTCAGGGTCTCTGATGTCAGAAAAGAAAATCTGTCCTTATTAGCAGCGTCACTTATGGAAGTAAATGACCAGCTAAACCAAAGAAAGTTTGTTTATAATAAATGTGGACCTCAAAACATGCGTGCGTCCTGGTGGCTTACTGGTTAAGGCATTGCGCTGTTAGCTGTTTCTAACCTTTTTTTCTACACCTCGTGGGATCGAGTCCCACAAGGTATGATTCTTTTTTTTTCCTTCTTACTTTAGATTATTTATTCATTCCAAATTAAAAAGGCTTTATGCTTTATTTCTTGTTGTATTGTAAATAGTTTTCTTGTGTTTTTTAAATCTGGAATGAATTAAAAGAAAAAAAAAACGTTGTCCCCCCACGGGAGGCGATCTCAAAACCTTCGGAACTGCGACGCAGTGCTCTACTGACTGCGCCACATGAGAGCTGTAACATTAGCTGGAGGAAGTCAGTGTAAAGTCTGGCTTACCGAAGTCTGCGATACCGCGGCAAATTAAACTTAAATTAATTCATGGTTTAAGTTGATTTCAGTTTGAGATCTTCATATTAATATTGTAGTGTTAGAAAACGGCATTGATAACAAATTGATTTTCATTTAAATACTTTAATCCGTTAGTCATTATTACATTTAAAATTATAATTCGACTTCAAACAGAACCTATTGTCAAAAACAATTGTGGTGCGTGACTTTTTTAAACTCTAAACATTTCCTAAATAACGAAATATGAAGTTATTTGTGGAGTAATGCTGTCTGGATGACAGCAGACTGACGCTCCTAAAATATACGACAGGTCCGGACCACTCGTAAATTTTGTTCGTATCTGAAAAAAATCCTAGGATACGAAAACATTGTTGGATGCCACAAATGATCCTAAATCACTCGTACGAACAGTATAAGAACAAATCTGTGCGTACGAACGGTTCGTGCATGAGGGCCAATGTTCTCATTCAAGTGGACAATGTTTTGTTGTGCTGTGTTTGCAGTCTAAGGGCCAGGACGTTGTGCAGCGTAGCGTTCTGGGTCCAGCGTTGCCTGAGGCCATGGTGTGTTATCTGGAGAACTACGAGGCTGAACGCTTCTCTGAGATATTCCTTGGGGAATTTGACACACCTGAGGCCATTTGGAGCAGTGAGATGAGGTGGGAAGATTTTTATTTTTTATATATATAAAATTAGTTTGTTTGTACCATTAATTAATGAAAAGTGCGTTATAAATTGAATTAATTATTATTATTATTATTAATATTGAAGCAAAAGCAACACTTATGTAAATGAGATTTTATTCTTTCTGCAGGCGGAGGATGATCGAGAAGATAGCAGCTCATATAGCCGACTTCAGCCCCAGGTTGCAGAGCAACACACGGGCACTTTACCAGTACTGCCCCATCCCCGTGGTCAGCTTCCCTCAGCTGGATAATGAGCTCTTCTGCAACATTTACTACCTCAGGCACCTGTGTGACACCACACACTTCCCAAACTGGCCCATTCGAGATGCTGTATGTTGTTTTCTTGTGTTGTATTTATCAGACAAACCTACTTTTAGTATCATGATTAACAGTTGTTTCTTCCTACAGGTGAAGCTGTTAAAAGATACTCTAGAAGCCTGGAAGAAGGAGGTGGAGAAGAAGCCACCCTCGATGTCTGTAGATGACGCCTATGAAGTGCTGAACCTCCCCAAAGGACAGGGCCAGTGAGTGGAAGAGATTTAGTGTTTCAGAGTATTTAAAGATTAAACATGATGTACCGTATTTTTCAGCCTATAAGTCGTGTATTCTTTTTTTTTTGCATAATTTGCATTTCCTGCAACTTATATGCTGAAGTGACATATTTATGGATTTTCCCCATATTTTTAAACCAATTTTTGGCTGAGATCTGACGGTTTTCATTAATTCTGACTGAAAATATTGAACACTACCATTTTCAGCCGCTAGATGGCACTCGAGTTGTATGGCATTCTGTTGTGTCATGCAATATGTAAAAGTGGCTATTAACGACACGATTGGCTTGCCATAGAATGCCACCTTTGTCCAGCTCACTTGGAGCAACCGTCAAATCGGCTTCATTGCACTGCACCACCCCGGCAAAATGCAGCTACTTTGACCATTAAAGTGCATTTATTAAGTAAAAGTTCAACTGAGACACACCTTTACTATAATTTTGAGCAAACGAATAAATGTTTTTAGGTGGTTATCTTGTTAAATCTTGAAGATGCACAGCGAGTCGTCCCTCTGCGCGTCCTCGCAGCCGCGAATCAGCTTTTGAAATACAGCTGATTTGACCATCAAAGTGCATTTATTAAGGAAAAGTTCAACTGACACACTTTTACTATAATTTCGAGCAAACAAATAATTGTTTTTAAGTGTTACTCTTGTTAAAATCCTCCTATGCACGCTCCCACGGCTGCCATTTGGCAGCCAATCAATTTTTGGCACAACACTGGTCCACATTTCCGGGTTATCAGCAGTGACACATAATAAATGTGACGTATACGGCGAAGCAACATATTTATGGATTTTTCCACTTTATTATAAATTTTTGGACTGATGCGACTTACAGGGCGTTGCGACGTGTACGGCTGTAAATATGGTAATGCTGTTGAATTGAATTCTTGATGTAATGAACAAATCTCCACAGAGTGTTACTGTTAAATTTGTCTTCAGGCACGAGGAAAGTAAAATCAGAAAAGCTTATTTCAGACTGGCACAGAAGTACCATCCGGACAAAAACCCAGAAGGAAGGGTGAGTATAGTGCCCTTTTGAAATGTGCTTTAGGATTAGAATTATTTATTCTCAAACTTTTTGTCTTTTTTTTTTTAGGACATGTTTGAGAAAGTTAACAAAGCGTACGAGTTCCTTTGCACTAAATCTGCCAGAATCGTGGATGGGCCTGACCCAGAAAACATCATCCTCATCCTTAAAACCCAAAGCATTCTTTTTAATCGACATAAACAAGGTGTGAAAATGAAATAATGCTTTGTTCTTCTTCTCATCTAACCCTGTACTGTATATTTCTGAATAATTTTAAGACGTGATTAAAAGTGAGTTTCTTTGTCTGATCTTCTAATGCTGCTTTTACTTCAATCGTCCCCACAGAACTGGAACCTTACAAATACGCCGGCTATCCTATGCTCATTAAAACAATCAAGATGGAGACTGAGGACGAGCAGCTTTTCTCCAAAACGTCTCCTCTTCTTCCGGCTGCTGCTGAACTGGCGTTCCACACGGTGAACTGTTCGGCTCTTAACGCAGAGGAGCTGCGTCGTGAGAACGGCATCGAGGTGCACACATTTTAATGGCAGCGGTCTAAAATCAATTTTAGTATGAGGGCAGATGAGGTGACTAAACGATAAACTTTGTTTGTTTAGATATTACTGGAGGCTCTTTCTCGATGTGTTGCTGTATTAACTGCATCCAGCAAGCCGGATGACATGGCAGTACAGGTAAAAAACACAAAAAACCATCTTGTTCCCTTCAAGTCGGTAGTGAAGATGCTTCTGCTGACTGCAACTACTGTATTTCTTTTCTCCCAGGTGTGCGGGCACATCTGCAGGTGCTACAGCGTAGCAGCCCAGTTTGAGGAATGCAGGGAGAAGATCATTGAACTTCCCAACATCATCCGGGACCTTTGTCACATCTTGTATTACGGAAAGGTGAGGAGTTTACATCCTTCTGTCTTCATTTTATTATATTAGGTAAATTATAAAGGATAAAAAAAACACTCTTTATGGTGGTTTCATTTGTTTTCATTAAAATTATTGTCAGATTGTCTTATTTATTCAGTAATACCTTCATTCATTAGGACAGTGGTTCCGAACCCTGGTCCTTGAGGAACGCCATCCTGCATGTTTTGTTTCCCTGCTCCAACACACCTGATTCAGTGATTTATTTACTTCCTCGTGTTCTGCAGAAGCCTGTTAAATACCCATTAATTGAAATCCGGTGTGTTGGAACAAAGAAACAACTAAAACATGCAGGGTGGCGTTCCTCAAGGACCAGTGTTGGGAACCCCTGAATTAGGACAAATAATATTAAAGTCAGAGATATTTATTTGATATTTTTTAGGGATGCACCGATACCGATACCAGTATCGAGTATCGGTCCGATACCATGTGCGTTTACTCGTACTCGTACTTATAAAAGGGCTCCGATACTACAGGACCCGATACCAGTTTCATTTCGCTCAGTTTGTGCATAAACGCTCTAAACCGGTAGGCGGCGGAAGTGAGAGACTTTTCAGCTCAGTGTCACACATTGTTGATGAAAACCGAAACAGAATAACTGCTGGTAATGCAGAAATGCTGCTTTTCATCAAAAAAAAACTTGCCCCTCACATTCTTACACCAGACCTAAACACGCTTTTCAGATATATACAGATATATAATTTGGCCAGCCATTATTTTATTTTTGTACAGTTAATTTAATTCACATTTAGTTGAAAGATGTGGCAAGGCTGTCTGTTTAAAAGATTCTGTAAGTTAAAATGTAAAACATTTTGTTAGATTTTTGTACAAGTTTGGACATACTTTACAGATATGTACTACTATTTGCCAAGCCATTATTTTATTTTTGTACAGTTAATTTAATTCACATTTAGGTGAAAGATGTGGTGAGGCTGTTTGTTAAAAAAGATTCCGTAAGAGTTAAAATGTAAAACATTTTATTTTTTGTGCAAGTTTGGACATACTTTACAGATTACCAATAGTATGCTGGTGTAGATTCTCAGTCGTCCAGGACATGATAAAATCAAAAAAGGCGTTCAATACAGAACAACTGGACTTTATTTGTAACAAACAAGACGTTTCGCTCATCATCCGATAAGCTTTCTCAATTGGAGACTGTGAGAGGGAGAGAGAAGTTATAAGCAAAGCTGGGCCACTGGTGCTCAACACAGGAGAGCAACCTCCTCTGGTCAAAACTCAGCTGTTCACCTCCACCTCACAGACAAGGGACACTCTTTTGAGGACCAAAATGTACATATTTTGGACCGAGAGCACAGGTGGTTTGAGAGAGGTGTGAAGGAGGCGATTTATGTAAAAAGAGAGAAACCATCGTTAAACAGAGGAGGAGGTCTAAGATTTCAACTTTCTAAAACTTATAGTGCAGCCCTGGATTTGGTCCCCAGGCGTCTCACACCTGATGAGAACAGAGGAGCTTTGTTTGTGAATTAGACCAACAAAGACTTTGACAGGTCCCTGTTATCAATGTGTGAAGTGTGGTTTTTGTCAATTTACATACAGTAGGGTGTGTGTGTGTTTTCTGTAAGCTCTGCTTTCACACACAGAACTTTGAATGGGTCACAGCCACGTGTTATCCCAAGTATGTGTGTGTGTTAGCTTCCAATTTACCTAGTTTGGTGTGCACCAGTGGCCCAGCTTTGCTTATAACTTCTCTCTCCCTCTCACAGTCTCCAATTGAGAAAGCTTATCGGATGATGAGCGAAACGTCTTGTTTGTTACAAATAAAGTCCAGTTGTTCTGTATTGAACGCCTTTTTTGATATTACCAATAGTAATGTACTTTGTTTATTTATGTTTGAAGTGTCTAATGAAAATAAACAGTTTACGTTAATTAGAATGATTTTTAAAAATATTAATTAGTACTTGTATCGGTACTTTGTATCGGCAAGTACTTTAATGTAAGTACTTGTACTCGGTTTTCAAAAATCTGGTATCGGTGCATCCCTAATATTTTTATTTTGTTTGAAGTTTTGCCTTTTTGTTGGATCAAAATGAATCTCTTATCAAAAATATTTTGCTAGTAGCTCATAAAATTAACCTGCTCTGTTAAAAGTTAAGCTGATTATTACTATTAACTTGTTTTTTTCATCATTTTTTGTTTGAGATCAAACCAGTCTTTTAACCTCAACCTTTCTGTTGTAATTCTGACAAACTGCCTGCTGATAAATTGTTTTTATGAGTTAATAATATTTATTGAGCTAACTGAGATTTATCATTTAATTGAGTTGTGTGCTTTGTTCAAATAAAACTCGACGTCTATAAGAGAAAAAATCTGATGCAGTCTAACCTTAAACTTATGAACAGTTTTAAGTTATGGCTCTTTAATTTAAATTTAAATGTAATTTTAATTTTAATTTAATTTTAATTTTCTCTCTCTCGTTTCCTCTCAGGGTCTTCCAAAGACGGCCACTCTGGCGGTTCAGTGCGTCAGCTCCTTCGCGGTCGATTTCTTCCTACAGACCCATCTGTATCACGCCGGTGTGCTTTGGCATCTGCTGGTCCACCTGTTCAACTACGACTACACGCTGGAGGAGAGTGGCGTGCAGGCCAGTCAGGAAACAAACCAGCAGGAGGTCGCTAACAGCTTAGCCAAACTCAGCCTGGTGGCGCTCAGCCGTCTGGGAGGCTACGCTCCAACAACAAACACCCCAGAGGGCAACAACCCTGTTTCAGAGACTAATGGCGTGGGCCCTCCTGAAAATCCCACAATCCGCAAGAGTTTAGCTGCCATGCTAACACCATACATTTCAAGGAAGCTGGGAGCGGGGCCTCCTGCAGAGGTCGGCTGAACGCCGTCACTGCTTGTGTCGCACATCCCCCCCAAAAAAAACGAAACTGAATTTGACCTTTTCTGTTGTTTTCAGGTCCTAAAGCTGCTGAACAGTAACTCTGAGACTCCCTATCTGATTTGGAACAACGGGACACGAGCTGAGCTGCTGGAGTTCCTGGAGGGTCAGCAGGAGGGAAACATCAAGAGAGTAAGAGTTAAATAAAAGATTAAAATCCTTTCCGGTGCAGTTCTTCATCCAGCTGTTTCTTCACAGGGGGAAAACGATCAGCACTTCGGTGCAGATTTTATTTTCTGTGATCACAGCAAAGAGCTCATAGTTGGGGAGATTTTCGTCCGAGTTTACAACGAGCAGCCATCTTTCCCACTGGAGGCGAGTACTAAAACCCCGTTTTATTTTCAGTGTAAAATATGGTGGACCTTCAGAAACTGATTATAAATTGTGCTTTACCATCTGTGTTTAGTACCCCAAAGCATTTGCTGCCAGTCTGCTGGACTACGTGGGCTCCCAGGCTCAGTACCTCCACACTCTGCTGGCCATGAGTCATAGTAACAAGGTGGAGTCGCAGCAGCACGCTGAGAGGCTCCGCTTCGCTGAGATGGCTTTAGAAGCTCTCCGCAATGTCATCAAGAACAACCCCGGTGACATATGCTGCTGATGAATGCTTTGTTTGATTTAAACAACTTGACTTACCCTGGCTAATGTTTTTTTTTCTTCTTTCATTTATTTACAGGTTCAGAGTCGGAGTGTATCGGCCATTTCAAGCTGCTCTTCTCTTTGTTGCGCGTTCATGGAGCTGGCAGAGTGCAGCAACTGGTTTTAGAGGTAGAGATGAACACATCTTATTGTCGTCGTTGTGTTCTGCGTGATGATCGTGTTTATTTCTTGTTCAGGTTGTGAACACGGTGACGTCAAACCAAGAATGTGTGAGCAACATTGCTGATTCCCTGGTGTTGTCCAACCTTTTGTTGTTGCTGCATTCACTTCCCTCCAGTAAGAAGGAGTGATCAAGTGATACACCATGTTTTTTCATCATACCTGAAGCCGTTCTGTATTTTAACACCAACATACTTTGTCACCCACTTCAGGCAGGCAAATGGTGCTGGAGACCCTTCATGCTCTGACTTCAAACACCAAGATAGTCAAAGAGGCAATGGCCAAAGGTCAGTAGTTCTGCTTTGTCCTGACCATTGTTTATATCAATCTGAATTTTTGTATTTACAATTATTTTTTTTACTGTGTGTCTTGCAGGTGCTCTTATCTATTTGCTGGATCTCTTTTGTAACTGCACACACCCCCAGGTCCGCACTCAAACTGCAGAGCTTTTCTCCAAGATGACCTCAGACAAGCTGGTTGGACCAAAGGTCAGACTGGATATCAAAGCCTCTAAAGCAGGGCTATTCAATTAAACTCACTGAGGTCCAGTTACTAAAAGTTCCTTCTAGTAAAAGGTCTAAACGAAAGTCCAGTGTTTGACTTTTAAGGTCTTGTTTACCCGTATTCACATTTTCACTGTTAACGAACTGCATTTCAAACAACTAGCTCTTTAACCATATTTACAAGTTTTCCAAGGCAAATAAATTTAAGGCCTTTATTTCAGATTAAAACAGAAAGCTCAGAATAAAATACATCTTAAATGTGCAAACAGAGCCTAATAAGCCTTTTTCTCTTAAATTGAAAAGGTCCAAGCCTAAAGAATTGAAGGCTTGCACTTAAAGTAAAAAGTTAACATCATTAGAAAACTGAAAACGATTTTAAAAAGTGGCTTTTTTAGTATGAAAAGTGTAAACGGAGTAAGTAAACTTTTTTTGTTTTTTTTACTTAGAGGCACCAATCTATAAAAAAATTACGTTTTCAATTAAAAACACGTCAGCATCTTCAGAAAACAATAAATAAAAATGGCTTTTGTAGGGAAAAAACTGAAACAACGCCTGTTCTCTTTGTATTCTGCTTTATTTTACTTTTCTTAATGAGAGAAGGGACATGGGATTGTCCTGCCAGTAATTTAAATCTTGGTTAGAGTCAGAGCCATTCTCATGTAGGAAGCTGAGCATCATCAGTAACATCCGACTCATTGATGGCCAAAGAGAGGCATGGCACACTCTAAACAGCTGCATCCAGCTGTGCCAGCACATCATCTGCTAATTCTGATTTTCTGCTGTCGAAGCTGACATCGGGATTTGTTTGATTATTATTTTCTTCACACACCTTTTTTTGTTTTCCATCAAATGTCTCAGCAACAGCATTTAAGCACTCCTTCAGGACTGTCCCGTCACTAAATGTTTTTATACGTTGCTCCAAAATGCATAATACCTTGAGTGAACATTGAGCAGCTGCTGGGCTGTACAAGTATTTGTGATGTAGGGTGGATCTGTCATACTGGGCTTGAAGTTTGGTTAATTTACTGCTCTCTGCTCAGACTTCAGCAGATAGCGATGCTCAAAAGAGATGAAGAGTGCTTCACGTTGCCACTTTTAATTAATGCGACCGTTTCGGAGCATATGAGGCAACAGGTTTTGAACTGCTGGAAGAACGAACATACATTTCTCTGTCATTCATCTTTAAAACAGTTTTCAGCATTAACTTTTCTTAATTTGGAGCACAACATGCTGTTCCTCCTCAGCGCTTCTCCAGTGAGAGCTCGCTGCACCGGTGCAGGGAAAACAAATGATTTGATTGGCTCATTAACAGAGTGACGTTATTATAATAATAATAATAATAATAATCATTTTATTTAAAAGCGCCTTTCAGGACACCCAAGGACACTTGGGTGTATTACTGTAACACCTGAAGTAGGTGAACCTCCAAAACACACCACCTGCTTCTCTGCTTGGCTCTGCACTTAAGCGGTCTATCGCTGGAAAAATGTTCCATGAAAATCATTTATTTTGTGAATTTATCAGATTGGGCACGGGTTCGGACAGAACCATCACTGGGTCCAGATGTGGACCCAGGTCCGCCTATTAGTGACCTCTGCTCTAAAGGTTCCTCTTATTGCCACACCTTCAGCTCAGGTTCCTCTCTTTACATTTTGCTGTTAGGTGCGTCTGACACTGATGCGTTTCCTTCCGGGTGTATTTATGGATGCCATGCGAGACAATGCCGAGGCGGCAGTGCAGATATTCGAGGGAACACACGAGAACCCTGAGCTCATCTGGAACGACACTTCAAGGGAGAAAGTGTCCACCACAGTCCGTGAGATGATGCTTGAGTAAGACTCGCAGGAACTCAGTTGGATTTGTAGTTTAACCTGCACTAAACAAAACTGTCCAGAAGGTGAAGGGTCTGACTTTTTGTAATTCATCTTTTTTAAGGCACTTTAAGCAGCAGAAGGATAATCCTGATGTGAACTGGAAAGTAAGTAGGAACTTACTGTAATATATTTTATTTGTATTTTCTGTTGTCCATCGTTAAAATAAACTTTGTGTTTGTGCGCCCTCAGTTGCCAGATGACTTCACGGTGGCGTATGGAGCTGGACAGAGCGAACTTGAAGTTGGCGGAGTATTCTTGCGTATATTTATCGCTCAGCCTGGATGGGTCCTGCGTAAACCTCGAGAGTTTCTGGTGTCTCTTCTGGAAACGTTGAGCGAGCTTCTGGAGAAAAACAACCCCAATGTGAGCTTATTTTTACTGAACAGAAGGCAGTGGTGGGCACCAGCCCGCTAAAGTGCAAATCCACTAATTGCGGACCTAAACGATTTGTTTGCGCTTTAGCGTATTTACTAATTTTTATAATTCGTAAGCGGATTTGCGCTTTTTCTATTTAAAATGCAGTACCGCTAATCAGAGTCAGAGTCAGAGAGAATTTATTGTCATTTGCACCGCATGTAGTACATGTGTTGAAAACGAGATTATGTACACAGGGTCCCAGTTACATCCAACAACAAATGCAAGAGAAAAACAATAATAACATCTAGGATTAACTAAGAGAGACATCAGCTAGTAATACACTAAGCCCTAATGTAGTAGAAAAACATCATTATAAACAGCAGCACGAACATGAGCAGATGGTCACAGATGAACGCAGCAACAAGAAACAGATCAGTATCAGCATGATGTGACATTTTGCAGTGTTTATTCTTATTATTTATTTATTCATGAGTCTGACAGCCTCAGGGTAGAAGCTGTTCCTCAGTCTAGTGGTTCTACATTTGATGCTCCTCAACCTCCGTCCCGAGGGGAGTGGTGCAAAGAGTGAGTGTGCTGGGTGAGTGAGGTCTTTCATGATGCAGGTGGCTCTTTTTCTGCATCTGGAGGTGTAAATGTCTGTGATGGTGGGGAGACTGACTCCCACAGACTTCTGTGCAGCCTTCACCACTCTCTGTAGAGCTTTCCTCTCTGCAACTGTGCAGCCTCCATGCCACACGTTGATGCTGGAGCACAGGACGCTCTCCACTGCACACCTGTAGAACGAGGTGAGGACTGAGCTTCTCAGACCGGCTCGTCTCAGCCGTCTGAGGAAGTAGAGTCTCTGATGACCTTTCTTGATCAGGCTGGTGGTGTTATTGCTCCAGCTGAGGTTATCATTCAAGTGTACACCCAGGTACTTGTAGCTGGAGACCACCTCCACCGCAGATCCACCTATATACAGTGGGGTGTGGGTGTGTTTGTTCCTTCTGAAGTCCACAATCATCTCCTTCGTCTTCTTCACATTCATGTGAAGGTTGTTCTCTTTGCACCAGCTCTCCAGATGTTCCACCTCCTGTCTGTAGCTGGATTCATCATTATCTGTGATGCATCCCACCACAGCTGTATCATCTGCAAACTTAACAATATGACAGCCTGGATGTGTGGCTGTACAATCATATGTGAGCAGAGTGAACAGAAGAGGGCTCAGCACACATCCTTGAGGAGAGCCAGTGCTGAGGGTGATGGTGGAAGAGGAGAAGTTGTGGATCTTCACGGACTGTGGTCTGTTAACTAACTAATTATCTATCAGTATTCATTGTCTTGAACAGTGGAAAATTTAACTGTTATGAATCACAATGCACGTGATCCATTCTACAGCTCCCCTCCCAACTAACAGCAATCATTGAGAGAAGGTATATGTCCATTCTTCCTGTTGCTTTCAGTCATGTACTCCGTGCTTTGCTTTCGTCATGTGCCCATAATGCATTGCAGCGCTTCAGTTTTCCAGTAAACTGTTTTAAAATTACTTTATCGATCCATTTTTAATGAAAAATCTACAATAAACAAAAGAAAAAGACAAAGAAGCAGCTGAAATGGCAATCCTCAACACATTCAACAACTTTTTAATTTTTAGACCATGAGCGAATGGTCTATTTTAGGAAATGACATCCCCAGCGACTCGCGGTTATAGGTAGGATGAAGGTGTATAACAGTTCATGCACCGCTAGTTGGCAGTGTAGTGCAAATATTGCATAACTTAATGCTGGCTACCAAGTGTTGAATTGAACTTGCGCTTTAAAATTAGCTTTTGCTAGTTTTCCTAAGACATACCGGTAAGCGCTTTAGAAATTGCGGACCTAAATAACTTAGTAAGCGCTTTTGAAATTGCGGAACTAATTTTTGGACTAGCGCTGCCCACCACTGACAAAGTTTTAATGTACCAGGAAAACAAAGGGATTTGTTTTTATTTTCTTGCTAATCTAATCTAACGCGTGCGGTCCACTGCAGGGCGAGGCTCTGGAGACGGTCACCACAGCATCAGTTTGCCTGTTCAGCACCCAAAGCCATCTGGCTGATCAGGTTCCTCCTCTGGGCCACCTGCCTCGTGTCCTGTTGGCGCTCAACCACAAGAACAACGCCGTTCCCAAGAGCTCCATTCGCCTCATCCACGTGCTGTCAGAAAACGAGGTGAGCAACAAAATGCAGAGTTTCTGCAACATTTAGTTCAGAATCTAATCTAATCCACGCCTTGTAACAGCTGTGCGTACGAGCCATGGCCTCGTTGGAGACGATTGGGCCCCTGATGGCTGGGATGAAAGCTCGGGCCGACATGGCCGGACTGGCTTGTGAAGCTCTCAACCGCATGTTTCAGAAAGAACAGACAGAACTGGTGGCTCAGGTAAATGGTCAGGTTTGTTTAATTTTCTCCCTCCGTGTTTATAATAACTCTTCTTCTAACGACCTGACAGGCTTTGAAAGTTGAGTTGGTTCCATACCTCCTGAGGTTACTGGAAGGAATCGGCCTGGAGACGATAGAAAACCCTTCAGCTACAAAGGCCCAGATAGTGAAGGCTCTCAAGTCTATGACTCGCAATCTGCAGTATGGAGAGCAGGTACGGACGGGTGGAAAAATCATATATTTCCTCATGTATTGACTAACTAATCCAATTCCTAATCTCGTTTGTTTTTCATGAATTTCAAAACATTTTCCTTTTGCTGCTTTTCAGGTGAATGAAATTCTTGCCAAGTCCTCGGTGTGGAGTGCCTTCAAAGACCAGAAACATGATCTGTTCATCTCAGAGTCTCAGTCTGCAGGCTACCTGACAGGTGAAGTGTTGCTTTAATCAAATGACTGACTAACATTTAATCAATTAAACTGTTGTGCACATTACTGAGCGCTTTTAAGGTAGGTTCATGGCTTTTCTTTGATCTGTTGATGAACATTAACGCTTTGCTTTACCCTAAAAAATAAAAACACGTGGCTGATTCCTAACTTGTGCTAAAACCCAGTGACCCTTCTTCTTTCCACGTCCTTTAACGTCCTTGCTCTGCGCTGCCCTTCCTCTTTGTCCTCTGCGTTTCCTCCTCAGGGGTTTCCACTCCTTCTCTCCTGGCTGCCAGCAGCCCTCTGCGAGGCGGGCTCTAGACTCCAGAGCTGGGCCCTCACAGCCCTCTTTCTTGCTCTGATGCAGGTAGACCCTGGTCTGACTCCTCCTCTTCCCATTCTTTTCCTCTTGCCTTTACCAGTTTTCCATTTATTTCATTTCCACGTCTTCATCTCACAGCGCTAATAAGGTCGTACCATCTTCACCGTTCATTTATCGAGCCTTTTACATTCCAGTAGTGGAAATGTTGCACCTTAAAAATTAACATTTGGTAATTAGTGGGCATTTTTTTTAACTTGTTTTTAAATTAAATTCTAAATTTGCCTTAATTTTTTTGTTGTTGTTGCATTTTTCATATAAAAAGGGTCAAATGCAGCTAAACTCAAAAACAGAGAATAGAACGCAACATTAGTTCAACATAGCCAGACTTTTTGTGTATTTGCTTGAGCAACAAACGTGAAACACAAGTTAGATGAAAAGGGTACCGTGACTGTGGTCATCAGTTTACTTTTGTCCAGTCCAGAAGAGTGTATTTAATGAATCATTTAATTCTTGTTGTCACATTCCTATTAAAAAAACAGCACAAACCTGCCAGTGATGAGATTATGGACTCAACCTAAGTTAACATGAGGAAAGGCAATAATCTGTTATAGACGCCTACTTTTTTTTTTTTTTTTGCTAAGGTATTGACTTCTGCCTGAATGACTATTTGAAAATAAATCATATAAAAATTATTATTCTGAAAAGTTCACAAATGTAAGCTTGTGTTTCAAAGAGACACATAAAAAAACAATGGGTTGTAAGATAAAGCTGTTACAAATTGGTAACCAAGGTGCACAGTCTCCATCTCCACCTTCTACTGCTTGTTTGTCCTAAATGTTGAATATAACACTGACATAAACCACTAATATGGACATTCAGCTTTATAGCTCACGTTTAGGACGTCCATCTGTTATTAGTCCCATCTGGGCTCTGTCTTACCCGTCTTCTTCTGACCTGTAGGCCCAGGAGTTGCAGGTTACCTCACAGCCGGAACTGGCACCACAGTATTGTCCAGCGTCCCACCCCCTGTGGACAACGACATTGGAGACCAAGGCTGAAGGACCCCCACACCGTCACGCCAAGGCACTCAGACTGCCATGCAGCTTCACCGCCACAGCTCAGAGAGGGTCTGTTCAGCTCCCCCAGAAGAGGGGAGGATGGAGAGAGAAGACCAGGGAGACCGGGCCATCACAGTCTGTCACCAAATTGTCTGCAACACCTCTGCAGCGTCACCCTCTGCTTTCAAATGACACTGAAGTCTTCAAATATGCTTTGTTTTAACAAACGACCATTTTTTTGTTTTTTGAATGACAGAAAAGAAGTTTACTTTTTGTATGCATATATTTTTTACTCTAGAATTTTTGTTTTGTTTCCATGAGAACAATATGGGAAGACCAAGACTTGTTTCTGAGGAAATTGTTGCCTCTTCACTCAGTCTATTCCTGGTTATCATCATGATTCATCTGAAAACGCAACATCGTCTGAGAATACTTGGCCTAGTTTGTGCACTTGACCTGTTCTCTTTTCATATAAACATGTCCTTTTCATGTGTTTGTAAGAAATCCAACTTGGGTAAAAATGATGCGGGAGATGAGAACATGGATATAGAATTAATCTGTCCCGTTTTGTCACAAGAAAAGTTCTGCTTTACCTCAGACTGATGCTGATTATTCTGGTTTTGTCAGATTTGCACAGATCTCCTATTGTCCAGCCTTTCATTCCTCAAATGATCCAATAGTAGTCTCTCTGTTTACCCTCTCTGAAAGATCGTCTTATTCGCTGCCTAATACGTTTTAAGTAATTCTTTCCCCAGAATGCAAAAGCACTAGAATATTTATAAGTGTGTGTGGGAGGGGGAAGGAACAACCACAGGAAATGAGCCTCTGACATGACGAATGACTTTGATTATAAATCTATGTGAAAGACTAGTGCAATTTGTGAAATGTTCAATGTAATATTGCGTATATAAACTTTCTATATTGAATGTACATTTAAAAAGAAAATCAGTCACAGTTGTACATAAATTTTAAAAATAAAAGGGAATCCAAAGTGGTGTTATTTTGTGTTTACTTTTGTGATTGTCGGGATAATGATTTTCAGAAAACTTGTAGTTGGGGTTTTCTGCCCCAACAGAAAAAAGTTATAGTACAGTATAACTTTATAAAATGGTGGAATAATCCTACTAGCCTATATGACCTATTATAGTGTTTGTAAAATACCATCATGACAGACTTAGTCACGCGGGCAAAAAAAATTTATTTCAATATCATAAGACATTTTTAATTGTGAAATAAATTTATTTTGTCAATAACCAAAGTAAATACACCAAACATTAAGTGAAACATGCATATGCCATAATTTACAAATTTATTTTTCATTGACATTTCCGGCATTTTTTTCTCTTCTGTCCAATAAATTGTTGCTGAATTTTTCCCAATTTGTACGTATTCAATAATCTCACTTTTCATCAGAAAACTGATAGTTGTTAGAGTTAACCGGTAATTGTTTTCATCAATTAATTTAATTTAGGCCAAATCTCATTGACTTTATTTTTTTAAGCACAATAACTTGAGTACCAAGTTAGATCTAGCCATAAAGACAAATTTTCTTCTTTGTCTAACATGCCAATAGTCAAACACCTAAAACTACAACACTAACAAGAACACATCACAAAACTATACTGTACAAAGTAAAATAAATGCATGGTCTTCTGTCACTTTAAATATAATCAGTAACAGCAGGGACAGGTTCATGCAATTCTTATAAAAATAAACACTTATGGGTACGGTAATAGCATTTTCAAAATCTACAAAGTAAGATGTTTTTCCAAAATTTTGTGTTTTTTTTTTTTTACTTCTGAAAACTGATAGCTTTTTAAAGTGATTTGAAATAGCTGTAAATCAAAAATATACAATAATACTTAAATGAGAAGGGGGAGGTTAATGAATAAACTTAGACACCTCATTGGAACACTACTTCTAAATTATTTTTTATTTTTTTATTATATCAGTTTCCTGTTCCTGGTCACTATCCGAGCCATCACTGCACTCATCTTCTGGGGCTAGAGTCAGGAGCATACACTGAATTCCTACGTCAGTCTGTTGTCTAGCCCACGTTCCTTTGCTTCTCATTTGTCCTTTGTACCGGTACATAGTCCCAACCGATTTGCTGTCACATTCTGTCTGGCAGGATCTGGATCTGTCCTGTGCACAGTAGATAAATACAGATAATCAACCTATAATTACTGAAAACCTGATCAAACCAAAACACAAGAGGAGCATCAAACAAGTCAAGTTGTACGGATTGGAAAGAGCAATATCACTGATATTTTTTCTTGTTTTATAGATTATAACAAAACCTTAATTCCAAATTTATTTAACATGTCAGAGCCTTGGAAGTAAAAAAGAAATACAGGTATCCCGACTTACGAGCGCATCGACTTACGAGGTTCCGGACTTACGAGCTGACTAACGAACAGTAAAGTTGTACAGAACATACAGAAACTACAGCACTGGTATGTGTTTTTAGATGAAAGTGTGTTAGCTAACAGTTTGTAAACAAGTTTCTGAGCATGTTCATGAACTAGTATGTACGTTTGTGTTGAAAAACGAGTGTTCGTAGTAGCGCTAGCATAAATTTTCCGACTTACGACCAAAAATCCGGACTTACGAGTAGGGTTGCCAACTCCTTGATAAATAAATAAGGGACACCTCTCGGCAGGGCTGGTCACCCCATTTAACCCCCCCCCCCACACACACACACACACAAACACCCTGCCTGCCCCTCCTCACTTTGAAATCAACCTGAATTCATTTGGATACGTGTTTTTGAATTATAAAAATATGTATAAACAAATTATTACACAATTAACCATTTATTTTTAGTGCAAATAGAATTGCCAGAAACAAACATATCTTTTGAAAATTATGTATCTTTCTTAAACAGACCTCTGTCCTGCTTAATAACTTAAAACAGTATTAAATAACAAAAAATCAATACGAACATTCTGTAATAGTGCATTTAGTGCAACGTGCAAATAAAGTTTGTAGTAAATTTGTAAACATAAACACATTGTGCCTCAAAGGCCATGGCTTTCCACTTGTAGTAAAAATAAAAAACTTGTAAACTAAACAGTGGAACGTTACATTATGGAGTCAACCTATTTTTTCCATTTGTATTTCTGCTGAGATCGTGCTGCAGCAAGGAGTGCTCTGTTTTTCAGTGCCAAAGAGTAAAACTCTGAGCAAGACATTTCATAATTTAGACTGACAATGAGCTCACTTCTAATTAGTTCAGTAGAACATTTGTTTCGCACATCAGTCCACTTACTTTTCATGAAAGAGAAAATCCTTTCCACAAACCCAGTGGAAGATGGGATGCTGAGGACAAAGGATACAACAGCCTGGATGTTGGGGAGGTCAGCTGCCTGAAGAACTTGCATCCACTTCTCTGCTGTTCCCTGGGACTGCCACCTTTCTTTCTCCTGAGGTGAGGTGGTGAGGTGGTCTATCAGGCTGTTTGCAGTCACACATTCCTCATACAGCTCATCCATAGACATGTTTAGCCTGCCAAAAGGTGTTAAAGTTCATTAGTGACACATAGCCTAGGTTATGTAGTGATAAATAAATGGAAAAACGTGTATTGTTTATATTTATAATTTAGCATTGTATTTAAACTACATTTTGAAATGTATTTATTAATTTACCTATATGAACTGTGTTTTTTTAAAGATGGACAAGGTTGTATGTTTGCATAGTGTAAAGTAAATTCACAATTATGTATTTATTTGTACGTGTCAATTGTACACTTTTGTTTATAACTATCAATAATTAAACATGGTTCACCACTACACTGGAAATTATTGAATTTTTACCTGCCAACCAGGTGAAGACTTTCAGTGATCTTCTCCACTTCCTCAAAGGATATTTTTCCAGATGCCAGAGAGAGGGGCTGAAGGTGAAAGAGCCAGTTTTCCTCTGAGAAGTCAAACCACTTCTGGACATAACTGATACAAGATACAAGAGCTTTTATTAACATTGCACCAGTTCTCACCAATACAACGTGATAATGTATACACAGTCGTCCAGAAGAGGGAGAGAATGTAAAGCTGCTGCATATTCAAACACATGACATGTTCTTCAGCGCGGCCTCTCTCATCCGTCTCGGGATGAAGGTCAAATCAGATATGGAAAAAAGGAAAACACAATAGGTATCATTTGTGATATTCAAAAAAAGAATCTATCAAAGATTGCCTTAAGACACTCTATGATAAAGTCCCAAAAACTCTATCAGCATTAAGCACATCCAGACAAGACATTGTTGCAGTTTGACGACATGCAAGGAGATCAAAGAGTCTGTGAGCAACATTCAGATAGCACAGTTCAGCAGTTGTTCAGCTTGGCGCCTCCGAGCACACCCACAGAGATCTCTGGGGGGGGGGGGGTCAGCAAGGTCTCTCAGCTTCACTCCAGGAGAATAGTTTCCAGACAGCCTTCTTTTCAAGGTCGTGTGCAGAAACCAGATTAGATAGTTCTTTTGTTTATCTTCAATCCAGGCCACAGTGTTCTTTTTGACTGCAGCCTTCCAAGTCCAGGTGCTGTTCAGGTCCAAAATCGCCGAATCATATGAGGTTCCGAGCTACGAACCCCCATCTGTGCCCTGATTGAGGCCGGGCGGCTGTAAACGAGTTCCAAAGCGCACCGCAGGTCCGCGGTGGTCTACCGCCGCTCCCATCGTGCGGTTCAGTTCGTACAACAGCTGGGATGAGGAGCTCACAGCCCGGATCAGAGAATCTTGCTGATCAGGAAGTTTGGCCAGCGCGCTGATAGCCGCCGAAGTCTTCCTGAGCTTCCAGTAGCAGACAGCTCCGCTGACGCCAAAAAACAGAGCAGCTGCCACCAATATCCCAATAATCCACAAATCTTCCACGTCTTCGACAGACAAGACGGTCAAACACATAGGTTGCCACTGTCCCCACGAGTCCATCATGTATCCGACAGCGTGCGTGTCAGAGGGGCAGACCGCTTCTCCTGGCCCGGTCCGCTTCGTGGAAAAAATCTTATCTATAGAGGAAACAGCCCAATTTATTAAATCCATCGCAAATTGGTTCGAGTGAGCGCTGAAGAATCACAGACGAGACAAAAAGCAAGCAGGGAGGAGGAAAACTTAAGGAGGGTAAGAGCAAAAAGATATGCAACTTGCTTTGCCGAGAGCGGAAGTAGAAACCCAACTGATGGCAGTGTTTAAGAAGCTGTAAAGTCCTGCCTGGCCACACCAGCTTCAGATGGCAAGAGATGCTGCAGCTTTTGTCTTGTTAGGTTTTTTAATTTATATAATTATTTTTTAATATATTTTATGCATTCATTTTTCAATTCTACTTGTTTATTACAATAATATGATCACATTTTTGGCCTGCTCACATTCATGCTCACACTTTTACGCATTAAAGTGAAACTAAACCCAAATTTAACTTTTTTTAGCTGATAAACTCCCTAGAATGTGTTTAAAATGTTTCTGAGCACTATTTTTGAGTTATTTTTCATGTATTTGTGCGTATTAGTTAAAATCGGCAATATTTGGTCTAAAAACGAGTATCTGTAGTCCTATGGGTTGAACTGTGGTATTGCACCCTGATTTTCTCATTAGTTTACGATTCGCACAGTCATTAATTTTCGCCCAATTTCGTCACATCCGCTGCTGCCTGTGTATCAGAGCCATATAAAGTGAGAGTTGCGACACTTCCATTGAGTTCCGTTGTAAGAATGGAATGCGGAAGTCACGTGGGTCATGGAGGGGGCGATTCGTTCCATGG
>JBBPBX010029179.1:0-31005 GCA_038048925.1 Garcialebias charrua | reverse complement strand
CACACACACACACATTTACCATGAAATACTGGTTCTCCCAGCGCTGTTTCTAATTTAGAAAAAGTTGCGAACACCTGGGCACTCATTTCTCCACCAGCTCATGACCTGTCCATCCCATCTCGGTGTGTAGCTGTGTTTGACCACTTTGAGCCCATCTCTCTGTCTTAACTGGAGCAAGTAATGTGCAGCATGAAGCCGTCTGGTTCCCCCTTTGATGTGGTTCCCCCTCGACTAATAAAGGAGCTTTTTCCTACTCTATGTCCTTCTATTATTGCTATTGTGAATAGCAGTTTATCCTCAGGTGCAGTCCCAAAAACCTTTAAACATGCTTCTGTCCAGCCTCTCCTGAAAAAAACCTAACCTTGACCCCTCGATGGTATCCAACTTCCGGCCTGTCTCAAGACTCCCATTCACCTCTAAACTACTGGAAAAAATTGTTGAGTCTCAGTTGAAATGTTTCTTGGACGACCACGCCATCCTAGAGTTGCTCCAATCCGGCTTCAAATCTCTCCATAGTACCGAAACTGCTCTACAAAAGGTTTTTCATTACATTTTTTTTCATAGCCACAGACGCAGGTGATTCGGCAGCATGGTGGCACAACTGGTAGAGCTGCTGCCTCTCAGCGAGCAGGTCCCCGGTTCAAATCCCGGCCTTTCTGGGTGGAGTTTGCATGTTCTCTCCGTGCATGCGTGGGTTTTCTCCGGGTGCTCCGGTTTCCTCCCACAGTGCAAAAACATGCATGTTAGGCTGATTGGTAACTCTACATTGACCCTGGGTGTGAGTGGGACAGGTTCCTCTTGTAAATGAGTCCCCGTGGCTCTACGAGGCTAGCCTGTATAAATAAAGGTTGAATGAATTAATGAAAAAATTCTGTGCTGCTTGTCTTATTGGACCTTACATCCGCTTTTGACACCATCAACCACAAGATCCTCATTTCTAGGCTGGAGCAGTGGGTGGGCACCACATGGTCTGCCCTCAAATGGTTTGAGTCCTACCTCTCTGACAGAACCTTTTGTGTCAATATCAACAATTTCAGTTCAGCATTTACAGCACTTCAGTGGGGTGTACCACAGAGGTCCATCCTCGGTCCCCTTCTCTTTTCGTTATACTTGCTGCCACTATGTGCTATTTTCCGCAAACACAACATAGTCTTTCATTTCTACGCCGATGATTATCAAAGTTACTTCCCCCTGAGGCACAGAGGCTAACGCTCTATTCAACCTCTTCTTGACTGCCTGGCTGACATTCATGATTGGATGGCTTCAAACTTCTTAAGTTTCAACGAGAAGAAGTCTGAAGTCATGTTGTTCCACCCCATTGGCTCATTCACGAACCACGGCATTGACCTTCTCTCTCTAGCCTGCTAGAGAAACAAAGGGTCACTAATCTGGGGGTGATAATGGACCCTTCCCTGAAACTTAACAGTCATGTAAACATGATTGTTAAATCCTGCTTTTTTCACCTGAGGCAGCTGTCTAACCCCGGAATTACACTACATGCGTTGCGGCTCCGCCCCGCTCCGGTCCGACCTCCGCAGCAAATACGCACCCATTATAATCAATGACAGAGTTTACACTGGCTCCGCACGGCGGCGGCGAGCTGCGGAGAGCGGACGGCAGTCCGTCAAAATTAGAAATTTTTCTATTTCTGCCGGATGACGGAGCTGTGCCGGAGTCAACTTTTGAAGATTACGTCGCACCAACAGGAAAAGGAACGAGCACAACTTCCGTATTTACAAAATAAAATCACCACGGGCGGACTAATCCTAGCTCTATACGGATTTATTTGTACAAAAATGCTGTCAAACTATCATTTATGACTATTCTATGACTAAACTATTATATTTATGACTATGACTACACCTAATAACGCAATACAAAAATAAATAAATAAAAAAGTATTTTATTCTGAAATGTAAACATCACTTCCTGTTGCTCAAACCATGTAGCTCATTTACGAGAGAAGATCAAGGCAGCAGTCTCTCTACAGTTGTTCTCCTTCTTTCCACCGAATGAATTGTTTTGTTCTGACTTACTTATTTATCACTTGATTTATCGCGCGATCTCGCACGTGTCTCGGAGCGGCGCATCCAGGCGGACCTGAGCGGAGCGGAGGCAGTGGAAATTGGACTCGTTCAGCTGCGACCTGCGGACCGGAGCGGGGCGGATCCGCGTGCAGTGTAATTCCGGGGTTAGCTGAAGCCCATACTATCCAGAAAGAACCTTGAGACAGTAGTCCATGCTTTCATAACATTGAGGCTCGATTACTGCAATTCACTTCTGTTTGGAATCAGTCAGTCCCCCATTGCACGTCTACAGCTGGTCTAAAATGCTGCTATCTCACTGGCCTTCTGCGGCCATATGTCCCACCGCGTTCTCTGAGGTCAGCAGACCAGATGCTCCTGTCAGTCCCAGAAATTCGTCATAAGCTCATAGGTGACAGGGCTTTCTCAGTTGCAGGTCCAAGACTGTGGAATGAGTTGCCACTGAGTGTAAGGCAGGCTCCCACACTCACAGTCTTTAACTCTCGCTTGAAAACCCATTTCTATTCTCTTGCCTTTAACACAGTGTGATTTGCTTTGATCCTCTCTGTACTATACATTGGTGGTCATTTTATTTAGTTTCTGTTGCTATTTATATCTATATTTTTATTTTATGTTTTCCTGTCCATTGTGTTTTTTGTTTCTATTGTACAGCACTTTGGTTGGCCTTGTTGCTGTTTTAAGTGCTCTATAAATAAATTGGTATGGTATGGTATTTCTTTGTGAACAAATCCATTCCACTTGATTAGCAGGAGAATACTCAAACCACTAAAAGTCCACTACGGGTTTTCCTGGTTACCTACAACAACTCACCACATTGCATGCAGTAATTACTGTTAATTTGTTGGGTCTGGTTGTGTCTGGTTGGGTTTGGAAATGATGGCTATGGGCTGGGGCTGGGTCGGGTCGGGTCAGATTTTCTGAGCCCAAATGCAACTCTATTTCAACTACCTCCATGTCCTCTCTAACTGCATGTTCCTCCTCTGGACATATCCAAACCACCTGTTTGTCCTCTCAAAGCCTCATTCAACAAGTTTAAGTTCAAGTTTATTGTCATTCGCATCACATGGTACATGAGGTGGAACAAAATTATGTACTCAGGGTCCCAGTTACACCCAACAATAGCAAAAATATACAGTAAATTGTAAAAAGAAACATTACATAAGGATCCAAGATATACACTAAATGAACACCGAATGGTATGCTAAAAGATCCAAGATATACACTAAATGAACACCGAATGGTATGCTAAAAGATCCAAGATATACACTAAATGAACACCGAATGGTATGCTAAAAGATCCAAGATATACACTAAATGAACACCGAATGGTATGCTAAAAGATCCAAGATATACACTAAATGAACACCGAATGGTATGCTAAAAGATCCAAGATATACACTAAATGAACACCGAATGGTATGCTAAAAGATCCAAGATATACACTAAATGAACACCGAATGGTATGCTAAAAGATCTAAGATATACATTCAAAAGTAATAATGTAAAACAAGACGGCGTAACAACAGCAGCTGAACATGAGTCCTAATGATCTACTTAACATCTTTAAAGTAATTGTTAGTTCTCACTACAGCAATATCATCTATAGTACAGTAGCCTATACTGGTAAATTACTTTGTATAACAAATGTTTTTTTGTTTTTTTGTATCTCTGCTTCCATGAAGCCAAACGACAGCTTTGTTTGCGGTAAAATACAGTCACCCTACTTTGTATAGCCTCTAATTGACCGTTACATTTGATGTTGACAACTTCTGAAGAGCGCATGCATTCATTTAGCCGTGCTGCTGCATTAAGCAGACATCTGAGATGTTCTGCAGTTGCATCTTGCTCTGCAGGTTTCAGTGTCCTGGCTCTACACCTTACAGCTGAGCTTGATTTATGCTGCTGACAGAGCTGTTTCTCTGCAGCACAACACACTGTGGGAAACCTTAGAAGAACAGCATTTTAATTTATCTTGTACTGCCCATCCCCCTTTCCTGCACTAGAGGGTTTTTAAAACAGTCAAGAGTATACATTAGCTCGACACCTGAAGTCAAGTCCCACCCTTTGTCCCAGCTCAGAGGATATGGTGACCTCACATCGTTTCTCACTACTTTACAGACTCCTCCTCGTGGCACAGTTAACAACACTAAGATAGTCTTATGATTAGAAACATCACCTGCAGGTAGGTGGACGATGACCATTCTGAGCTGCAAATAGTAACACAGACACACCTCTCTAAATGTGTGAGTACAGAAAATACCATCAATATCAAACACAAATAAACCTATTTCCTACAGCAGGGGTGCCCAACCTTTTTTGAACCAAGGGCTACTTTTGAAGTCGGCAGTTTGCCGAGGGCTACTCGTCCAGTCTCAGTATCATAAAACATAATTTTTCATCTCTCTACTCCTCACTTCTTTAAAGTAAATAAAACAGAACGTAATGCGTTGCTAGTTTTATTTAATTAAAGTATTTTATCAAAGTAAAAGAACACAATATTTGAAAAGCACACCATATTTTTTAAAGAAACAAATAAACAACTGAACAATATAAAACTCCCTCATTTACACTAACTATTTACAAAAAGTGACTTACAAAGGTGCAGATTTACAAATCTCCAACAATTTCAAATCTCAATAAAACCTAAATATCAAAACTAGGCAGCTGCTCTGTGCAGCAGGATGGTGTGTCATCTGCAGGTGCTGAAGTCCCTCACTGGTCCAGAATGCTGGCTTCAAAGGGCCATTCAGAGTTCCACCTGGTTATAAGACAAGACACACACACACACACACACACACACACACACACACACATTAGGTACAGAAAATGAAGGGCACACCCAAACTGCAAAATAAATAAATAAATAACACTAGCTAGCTAACTAGTCTGGTCTAAAATTTAATAAAAAAACAACATACAGACACATTGTGACAAGTCTATAGGAGACAATTTTTATGCAAGCTGTATAAAATAAATGTGTCTCTACCTTAGTGGGACTTCTGACACTGAGAGGAGGAGGCGCGGGGCAGTATGAGGTGGTTGTGAGGCGCAGGCAGGTCTCCAGATGATCATCAGTCATTGTGGATCTGGTTTTGGACTTGATGATTTTCATGTGTGAAAAAGCAGACTCACACAGGTAGGTCGATCCAAAAAGTGCTGTTAAGTTCAAAGCACATCTTCGGATGTTAGGATACTTTTCTTCTGACAGCAGACTCCAGAACTCTCCATTCACGCCAGGTGATGCTCTGGATTTGATCCCAATGTCATTTTGCAGAGTCAACACCTCATTTTCAACACCAGAGCTGTCCAGCTGAAACACGGACACCAATTTGGACACAATGTCATCCACATCAACATTTCCAAAAGGATAACACATGTAGCTGGTAACAGGCTCGATGGAGGAAAAGTCAGTAAATCGTCTCTCAAATTCTGCTGAGATGCTCTGAACCTGCTTAGAAAAGTGTGCACTGTCCAGTTGTGTGACCTCTTTCCCTTGGCGCTGTAGCTCTGCCTCCATGTGTGGGAAGTTTCGCAGGTCCCTGCGTTGCAGCCGACTTGTGAGCAGCTGCAGCCTGCTTTTGAAGGTGCTCACAGAACTGATCATGTGAATTATGTTTTTGTCCTTTCCCTGAAGCTCCAAATTCAGTTCATTGAGCAGGCTGGTGAGATCTGTGAGGAAGGCTAAATCCAAAAGCCACTGGGTGTCCTCGAGTTTTGAATGTCCACCATGACCTGACAGCTTCAGAAAATCCCTGATCTCAGGCAACAGCTCAATGAATCTGGCCAGAAATTTACCTCTGCTTAGCCACCTGACGTCCATGTGCAGCAGCAGGTCTGTGTGGTCTGCTCCTGCCTCCTCCAAGTGAGCCCGGAACAACCTCCTCTGCAGACTCCTGGCCCTTATAGAGCACACAGTTTTCATGGCAACATCCATCACTTCCTTCATGTTTAAAATCTTCCCACACAGGGCCTGTTGGTGGATGATGCAGTGATAGTTCAAAATGTCTGGGAAAGCATCATTCTGCTTGCAGAGTGCAACAAATCCACTGGTGTGACCGGTCATTGCTGGAGCACCATCAGTTGTTATAGAAATTAGTTTATAGAGGGGCAAGTTGCTTTTATTAACAAACTCCATAAACACATTAAAAATATCTTCTCCTCTTGTGTGTCCCTTCAAAGGCAAGATGGTGAGCAGCTCCTCTTTTGCACTCATGTCTGCAAAGGCCATTCTGATAAAAACACACAGCTGTGCTGTGTCCACCATGTCTGTTGACTCATCAAACTGAAGAGAGAAACACTCACATTGTTGCACGTTCTTTTTTAGCTGCTCCTCCACATCCACAGCCATTCCCTCACATCGTCGTGTCACTGTTTGTCTGGACAACTGCACGTCTTTAATAGCAGCTACGATCTCACTTTTATTTTTAAAATCGTGAAAAAGTGCATCTGCAGCCTCAATAAACGCTTCTTTCATAACTTCTCCATCACTGAAAGACTTCTTTTGTTGAGCCAGGATGCGGCTAACACGATAAGGCAATGGTAGCAGCTTTACCTTTTGTGCTGGGCCGAGTGAAGATCGATTGCTGGGCTGCAAGCTTGTGTTTTAGCTCCCGCACTTTGTGAGTCTGTAAAGAACTTTTAGGAGGGAAATCTGTCTCAAAACGTTTGTGCATCGTCTTGAAATGCCGCTCCAAGTTGCACTTTTTGGGTAAGGCAACGCTCGAATTACAGATGAGGCAAATAGACTTCGAATTAGAATAAACAAAAAAATAATCCTCCCCCCACTCTGTGTGAAAATAGTAAGTTTTCGTTTGCTTGTTCGCTAGTTTTCCTTCCATGTTTACTGCGCACCGATAGCTCCACTGCTGAACCTAAAGTCTCGTGAGTCACCGCACCCAAAACTCGCGAGACTATGTCTGTGAGCATACAATATGGGGAGGGCTGAGGAAAGCGTTGCTGCGCATTGGAATATCGTCATTTCTCCCACCCCCCACCTCCACCACTTCTGCCGGAGTTAGAATGAAGCTTAGCAGTGGACATGTCACCTTGTTAACAGTTCACAGCCGGCTCGTCAGCTGTTATAGCAAGGTTGCGCTCGCCCGCGACTCGAGCGACTGGTTGGGCACACTTGCCCTACAGCAATGTTTTTACACCAACTTCGTTAACTATTTGAAAGTAAATTTCTGCTGAAGTGACGAGTAGAAAAAAACATGTTTGCACTAAAGCAATAATCTGTGTACAAAAGACCTTAGCAAAGACTAATTATATGGTAAAATCACTATGGCTGGCAATGATCTCTGTGGCTGAGTAATTTCAACGATCAAATCTTTCTGGCAGCCAGGTGTATTTACCTCGTTAATTAGGTAGAGAGACTTGCAAGTCTCTGTCCTCCAGTCAAGCTGCCAGCCCACCAAGGCATCTCAGAAATACTAAGTATTCAGGAACACATCTGGGGGCCGAGATGGTGTAGAGGCAGGGCAGCCGGCTCGGGACCGGAAGGTCCCAGGTTCAATCCCAGGTCACTGCATACCTAGTTGTGTCCATGGGCAAGACACTTAACCCCGAGTTGCTCCCGGTAGGACTGGCTGGCACCTTACATGGCGCCTACCGCTACCGGTGTATGAATGTGTGTATGAATGGGTGGATGGCTGGTACTGTGAAGTGCTTTGGGGCCCCTCATAAGGGGCTGAAAAGCGCTATATAGTAAGCTCCATTTACCATTTAAGTCAAAGTCAAAGTCAAAGTCAACTTTATTGTCAGAACTGCAATATGTACAGGACATACACAGGACCGAAATTGCGTTTCTCTCAGTCCCTCGGTGCAACAGTAACCATCTAAACACTAAACACTAAAACATTTAATAAACATAAGCATAAAATAGTAAAAAAGTGTAACACTGTCCTGAGTTTTTTCATAATAGTATAAAAGTATGAAAATTTACACCAACACTGAAACACCAAACACCCCTAAAACACCAAACACCCAATGAACATAAGCATAAAATGAAATAATAAAAGTGTAATACTGTCCTGAGTTTTTGCATAGTAGTATGGAAAGTATAAAAACGTAAATCTATTTACCATGTTTAGAAGCCTCCATTCAGAATCTGCCTTTTGATTATTCATACAATTTGCATGTTGAATTTTTATCAGCACTCTCCTCTTCATGAAAGACATCAAATTGTTCTTTAAATACAGTCAAACCTCTGAATCTGAATCTGTCAGAACACAATTATTTTTCATAACATAAAAGGTGCTCAGAATCCAAACTGTTTCCTCAGTTTACGTCTCTTATGGATAGAATAATTGCTATATTGGGTGTTGTACATGATAGTTTAGAGGGTGGGGTGATGTTGCAACAAATAATTTCTAGAATATTTATTTATTTTTATTTTATTTTTTTGATTGGGGAAAATCTAAAGAACATACAAGTTTTCAAAGCAACAAATCGTGTCTGTGCAAGTGTTGGTAATTGGGCTTTCTTCTCAGATACCAGTATTAAAAACAAAACAAAAAATAAGTGTAATTAAAAATTTGTACAGAATACAAAAGATTCATATTAAATATGAATCATTCAACATTTTAAAAAGTATGTGAAGATGCATTTAAAAAATGGCTTGAATTTCTTTTTGTATTTAAAATAATGAAACTGTCAAATCACTGTCAAAAAGAAACTTTGCAGTGATCCTTTCAGATATATTCATTCAACCTTTATTTATACAGGTTAGTCTCACTGAGCCTCGAGGACTCATTTTCAAGAGAAACCTGTAATATCAAGACTTCAGAAGTTTCCTGATGCATGCTCAATAATCCAGGTAGTAAAATCTAAAAAAGTTGTCTGGTCCTCTTGACATTCAAAAAAAAAAAAAAAAAAGGTAGAAACGTTTCGTCTGTCCTCCGAAAGACTTCTTCAGTCTGAGGTGCTGTATTCAGCTCAGTCTTATAAATAACACCTTCTGTTAGTGGATCAACCAGTTTGCTGCTGACAGTCAAAACCAGCTGCTCACATGATTAAGGAGGACCAGCAGCCTAACGATGGATCTTTAGCACCCTGACAGAGGTTTGGGAGTTCCAGTGTTCCAACCCCAAAATAAATTATGGCAAAGACCGGTTCATCCCAAAGATCCAGTCCCCTGGCACAAACAGAGTAATATTGTGTATGCTGTTCAGCATCAGTATGGCTGTTTTTATATCTCGATATTTTTTAAAATATCAAGTTTAAAAAAATTGCGATATAAGTTGAGACTATCTCGATGTGGAAATCCTGCCATCTATTTCTCTCAGGTTGCCCCCCTCCTTCCTCCTCCACACACACACAGCCAAGCTCCCCCTCCCTTCCTGCTTCTGCAGTGTGGGCGGGCCGTAGAGGAGATGAGACGTTAATAAACACAGCGGCTGTCTGAACGTGTGTGATTCTCTCTCTCTATGGCTCTGGCTACAGCTAGACGACAGACCCGGCTTCTTATTCTAAATAGTTAAGAGCTCATTTAGCTGTGCTGTGTGCCTTTAGAGGAACACAGAGAGGAAGCACGACATTTATAAATCAGCAGTTTATCATATCGCTAAAGATCCTTAGCGGCTAACAAGATGGTTAACGCTTTAGCCGTCTTCTTCCACAGCTGAGACTGACCGTGTCTTTAGCGATATGAAAAACTGCTGATTTAATAATGTCTCCACCTCTCTCTGCTCCTCTCATAAAGCTCAGCATGGCTAAATGAGCTTGGACCCGTGGTTTGTTTTAAGAAAGCAAGAGGCTGTAAAAACACTCGGTGTTGCCGCTTTACGGTTCTGAGGCTCTTTTTACTGCAGTTCACAAACACGCTGACTAACGTGAAGGCACCTTTCTATCTTATCAAGACACTCAAAGCTCTTTACAACACAGTCTGTGTCCTCCTCATTTACCCATTCATACAGCACTCTACTAGATCTGTACAAAGAATAATCAGTACTTTATCACATTCATACACTGATGGGACACACATCAGAGGGGTTCAATGTCTTGCACAGTCAGGAACACTTCAGCATGTGACTGCTGGTGGAATCAAACCCACAACTCTCCCATTGGAGGAGACTGCTCTAGCCTCTCAGCCACAGCTGCCGTCAGTTGAAGAGGATTATTATTTAATATATGTAAATAATTGTCTGAAAAATAAAGTAATATATTTAAATAGTTTAGTTTTTAGACATCTATTTTGTAGAGTTACAGCTGTTACTTAATAAATGTTGCTGTGTGACAACTGGGACAAAGCTTTGACTCAAATATATTTTTGTTATTATTTTATGGAAAGAAAAATATATCGAGATATATATCGTTTATCATGATATATCATAAAAAATATTGAGATATTAATTTTGGTCCATCTCGACAAGCCCTAGCTGCGATCAGTCTCACATCGGAGAAACTAAACAGCCACTGGCCAAAAGGATGGCCCAGCACAGAAGATCAACATCATCAGGTCAGGAGTCTGTGGTCTACACTCATCTCCAGGCCAGCGGTCACTCTTTCAGGGATGAAGATGTTCACATCCTTGATAGAGAGGAACGATGGTTTGAGTGAGGAGTAAAGGAGGCCATCTTTGTGAAAAGAAACCGTCCATCACTAAACAGAGGTGGAGGCCTCCATGTTCAACTGTCCCCTCTTACAATGCTGTTATTGCTAGTATCACTCAGCCCTCTGTGAATAACAAACATTCGTCAGGGAGCTAATGATCCATCATTAGGCTGCTGGTCCTCCTTAAAGCTGCACTATGTAACTTTGTAGTGCAGTCTGTAACTTTTCTAACAATATATTTTTAACATATTTCTTCACTCTGTCACTATCTACTGACAGACTGGTGTTAGACAAAGTAATCTCTGAAAAAAACTATAGTCCCCTTGCTTCTCTATCAGCATTTATAAAAACACAGAGTGACCCGCCGTTAACCAGCCAATAAAAACAGAGTTTGTAACCAGCCAATAAAAACAGAGCTTGAATTTGAATCAGCCAATAAAAACAGAGCTTGAATTTGAATTTCAGCAGAGCAAGGGGGGCAGAGCCATATATGGCTCTGAGGGGGAGGGATCAGAATACTTTGCCTGTTGAAATTTTTTCTTAAGTTCTGCACTCTACAGAAAGTTACACATAGCACCTTTAATCATGTGAGCAGCTGGTTTTGGCTGTCAGCAGCAAACTGGTTGATCGAAGGTGCTATTTATAAGACTGAGCTAAATACAGCCCCTCAGAGTGAAGAAGTCTTTCGGACGAAAAACGAAACGTTTCTCCTTTTTTATGTTTTTGTTTTTTGATTGTCCAGAGGTCCAGACTTAACTTTTTTAGACTCCAGAAGTTGTATGCGAGGCAAGAGTGTAAATAAGATAAAATAAACATAAAAATATATAAGTCCATCTTGAAAGGACAGAGCCTAAGGTTAGTTTAAAACATCATGGGGCAACAGCATAATTTTCTCAAAACAATAAAATAATCTGTTTGTTTGTTTTTAAACGGCAGGAAATACTTAGTTAATTAGGCATGCCACCTCCCTTCATCTGTTCAAATCCCTGCTAAACACCCATCTGTTCTCTCTGGCGTTTCATACTGTGTGAGCTGACTTAGTATATTTTGTCCTGTGTTTTTTCTTTTTAATGCTGTTCTTATACATTTTTATTATATTTTTACTGCTGTTAGTTTCATAGTATTACCATTAGTGTGTGTTACCATTTCTGTAATTTTTAAATCTCTTTTATGTTGTTTGTAAAGCACCTTGATAACAGTTTATCTGTTTTAACTGTGCTCTAGAAATAAAGATGACTTGACTTGACTTGTTACGTTAAAGGGTGACTGGAACCGGTAGGACTGGAAAGGCGCCTTGCATGGCAGTCTGCCGCTACCGGTGTATGAATGTGTGTATGAATGGGTGGATGGTTGGTATTGTAAAGCGCTTTGGGGCCCCTCATCGGGGGCCGGAAAGCGCTATATAAATAAGCCCATTTACCTTTTTTTTTATTTGACATGAAGTTAGTGTCACACTTAATGTTTAGTTAAATGGCTATTGCAACAAATTATTGTGTTTAGACAATGTTCGATCAGATCTAATTAAAAATCCAAAATACTTTTTTATGTGAAATCTTGCCTAAATTATTCTACACTGAATACATATGTAAAACACAGTTTGTTATTATTAGACCTTTATTTATGCAAACACAGTGTGTGATCAAATCTAGACTATGTTCATAAAGGCTCCTGATGGAGGGCTGGATGGATGGATGGATGGATGGATGGATGGATGGATGGATGGATGGATGGATGGACAGACAAATGGATGATGGACAGATTGACTGACAGACAGATGGATGGACAAATGGATGGATGGATGGATGGATGGATGGACAGATGGATGGATGGATGGATCAACTGATGATGGATGGACAGATGGATGGATCAACTGACAGATGGATGGATGGATGGATGGATGGATGGATGGACAGACAAATGGATGGATCAACTGATGGATAGATGGATGGATGGACGGATGGATGGATGGACAGATGAATGGATGGATCAATTGACAGATGGATGGATGGATGGACAGACAGACAAATGGATGGATCAACTAATGGATAGATGGATGATGGACGGATGGATGGATGATCAACTGATGATGGATAGACAGATGGATGGATCAACTGACAGATGGATGGATGGATGGATGGATAGATGGATGGATGAACAGACCAGTGGATGGACTGACTGACTGACTGTCTGACTGACTGATGGACCGATGGACAGGTGGATGGATGGACGGATGGATGGATGGATCAACTGATGATGGATGGACAGATGGATGGATCAACTGACAGATGGATGGATGGATGGATGGATAGATGGATGGATGAACAGACCAGTGGATGGACTGACTGAATGACTGTCTGACTGACTGATGGACCGATGGACCGGTGGATGGATGGACGGATGGATGGATGGATCAACTGATGATGGATGGACAGATGGATGGATCAACTGACAGATGGATGGATGGATGGATGGATGGATAGATGGATGAACAGACCAGTGGATGGACTGACTGACTGACTGACTGTCTGACTGACTGATGGACCGATGGACAGGTGGATGGATGGAGTCACAATAAAGATGTGGGAGATAGTTTTGGAAGCTATACATAAACAAGAGACGACTGTGAACAGCCTTGTAGTTTCATGCTAAGAAAGAGCACCATAGAGAAAATCTTAGTTTTCAGAACAGTACAGAGAGGGTCATAAAGAACTCCATTGTGTCTTTCTAGATTTAGAGAAAGCATATGAATAGGTGCTGAAGGAGGAGCTGTGGCATTGTATGAGGGAATCTGAAGAAGTATGAAAGAAAAAAGTATAAAAGTCAGAATGGTACAGGACATGTATGAAGACAGCAGGACAGTGGTGAGATGTGCTGTAGGAGTGACAGATAGCTTCAAGGTGGAGGTGGGAGTGCATCAAGGATCGGCTCTGAGCCCCTTCTTGTTTGCTCTGGTGATGGACCGACTAACAGATGAGGTCAGGCAGGAATCCCCATGGACTATGATGTTTGCAGATGACATTGTGATCTGTGGTGAGAACAGGGAACAGGTGGAAGAGAACTTGGAGAGGTGGAGGTATGCACTTGAAAGAAGAGGAATGAAAGTCAGCCGTAGTAAGACAGAGTACATGTGTGTGAATGAGAGGGAGGCCAGTGGAACAATAACCGTGTTTCCATCTATTTTCATTTCGAATTTTGAGCTAATTTTTGAAATCTCGCAAATATGTAAATAAAAATTAATGCGGATCAGAAGTGTTTCCATCAACTGGCTTGAAGCGCATCTACCGGGCCACGCACAGTGTCATTACGTCAGACTACGTCAGACGTCAGCGTCATTACGTCAGACGTCATTACGTCAGACGTCATTACGTCAGACGTCATTACGTCAGACGTCAGCGTCATTACGTCAGACGTCAGCGTTGCGCATGTCTACAGTAAACAGGAAGTAGCGGTTGAAAACAGAACCCGACCACACATCTCGTCAAAATGGAGAGAATATTTCAGGTACGTGTTGCTATCGGGCAAGTTGTATTTATTCTGTCATGCCAACTAGTTTTAGCGATGTTACATGTTGTCCGGAGCGGAAACAGCTGATCAGTCACATGACGTGAATGTTCGCTACGGCAGAACTGAGTCGGCAAATCTGTTTCCATCTGTCGTTTTGCGCATCAGCTCTGTTTCAAAACCCCCAAAAACCACCTCAAGCGAGCGTATAAACTTTTGAGCGAATTAGAGGAAGTTAACTCGAATTTTGCCGTTTCCATTCAGCTTTTCTCATGCGATGCTTCAAAATGCACATCTAGAAACCTTGATGGAAACACGGCTAATGAGGCTACAAGGAGCAGAGGTCACAAAGGTGTAGCACTTATACTTAAAGTATTTAGGGTCAGCTGTCCAGGAAAACAGGGTGTATGTTGAATAGGGGAAGAAGAGAGTCCAGGTAGGAAGTAGTGTATTGGGAAAATACCCTGATGCATGTTCAATACAATTTCTACTTTTTTGCTTTTTTTGTTTCGTTTTGTTTTTTGAATGTCCAGAGGACCAGACTTATCTTTTTTAGATGTATTGGGAAACGCTTCAGGAGGGATCTGTGCCACAAGGGTGTTAGAAAAGGTCAGAGGAAAAGTTTACAAGACAGTGGTGAGACCAGCTTTGGAGGAAAGTTTGGAGACAGTGGCATTGACAAAAAGACAGTGAACAGAGGCAGAGATGAAGATGCCATGTTTTCTCTGGGTGTGACAAGGATGGAGAAGATTAGGAATGAGATCATCAGAGGTACAGCACAGGTTGAACAACTGGGAGATAAAGTTAGAGAGACCAGGCTGAGATGGTTTGGACATGTCCAGAGGAGGGACAGTGGGTATATTGGTAGAAGGATGTTAGAAATGCAGCTGACAGGAAAAAGACAAAGAGGAGATATATGGATGCAGTTAGACATGGAGGTAGTTGGAGTGAGGACAGAGAATCCAGAGGACAGAGATGGAGGAGGATGACTCTCTGTGGAGACCCCTGAAGAGGGAAAATCCAAAAGAAACAAAATGTTTAATTTTACACCACTGTATATAACATATGGATAATTTATGTAATTGTAAATTATGAAGATTGCAGTCAGAAACTAACTTGAGTTCATCCTCTGAGAATCTTTTATTGTATAGAAATGACACATTTTGCTCACGTCCATTAATCACAGCCACTATATTTCTGTGTTTATTGTACTATTTTGTGTTTCATTTATCATGTTTAGCACTTTGAGATTTTTGTTAATGAAAAGTGCGTTATAAATTAAATTCATTATTTTTTTTATCCTGTAGTACCCGGTATTTTTTTTCTCTGTTTTCTCAAGGTTCTGTTTTTTGTCCGGTACCTCGCTGTGTTTTCAGTCATACCTTCGCTCTGCCCACTAACACCTGTTCCCTGTTATCAATAAACCAGGCCTCTCTATTCACCTAATCAGCTCTTGCCTAAATAATCGCAACAATTTATCTCATCTGCAGTTCACCATTGTGGTGTCATTCCCAGTCCAGTTCTCCTCCATGGTTTTTGTTATTTTGCTGCCTGGCCAGACTTTTGTTTTGAGTAATTTTATCATTTTAATATATTATATGAAGTCTTCTTGAAATTCTGCTTCCTTGTGTCCAAGCTTAATTTAAAATTGTGACACTGTGTGTGTGAGTAGAGCTTAAATCATCCTTTCTTCTGACAATGGTGCCCATGTTTATTGGATTTTCACTGGGTTCTTGCCATGCTGAAGACTTCCTGTGTCACAATATAAAATAGAAATTATTTCTTGGTTTCTGTTTGCCATTAGTCTTTTTGTTTTGCTTTTTCATACATCCAACCTGTATTTATACTGGTTAGCTTTCACTGAGCCTCGAGGACTCATTTACAAGAGAGACCTGTTAGATAAGGAAAAGGGAACACGAGAGGGTGGAAGAGGTAAAAAATAATATTATATCTCACACCATGTCCCGGCCAGAGCACAAGGTCTGTATCTCGAACCGAGGTTCTTTTATGGCATCGACCGAACTGTGTCGGTCGGTGTATGGATTGAAATGCCCACTTTTCTTTCGGTGTCAAGTTTCAGTATTGGCTGTAACGTGACATGTGGTTTCAGCACGCAGGCTGGTAAAACACAGACATATGATGAACAGATTACACGTGTACACCCAGAGCTGTACAGAGCTGCCCTACAGCTGTATGTCTATGTTGCTGGTTATGCCCACAGACAGAGTTCACGTGAGCAACGCGTGTGTCGTCAAACGGCTTCAATTTACGAGTGGAAAGTTGCTCCGTGTTTGCAAGGAGAGAGGACGCAGCCTCCTCTCAGCGTTAAAGTCAGCCTGTGAGTGTTGAACGGCCTAATTCATTATCTCCATGACCGGAATCTTCTTCGTCAAAGAAATCTGAGGACAGAGCTGTGTCTGGGATTTCAGCTGGTGAGTTTACGTTTGTTAACGTTACTGCAACTTAATATGTGCGTCGCAATGAGTTGAACAAGAATCCATCTAATGCTAACTTTAAGATATTAGTGTGTAGTTTCATTTTATCTACGTAGCTAGCTAAAATCAAAATTTAACTAAAGATTGACAGTAACAGATAAATCTTGCAAAAATGTGCGCATCCATCCAGTCAACTGGTTAAACAGTTCACCTAATACTCCCCGTTTGTTTCTGTTCTCCTCACAGGAGCCTCTGACCCCAACAGAGACAGACAAAATAAAAACGAGATGGGGGGCGGCACTGCCCTTTTCTACAGTAGAGGCTGCATGGTGGAGGTAAGTTAAGCTATAAAGGATATTGTTGACCAGTTAAGCTTTTATCTCTCAGCCTAGATAATGTTTTTTGAGCAATAATAACATAACCATGTTATTATTGATGTTTGGTGTTCTAATGTCAATTAGGGAGATGAGAAGAGCCTTAAACCCCAGAGAACCACAGAGAAGATTCAGGAAGAAACACAGAGGTAGAAGTCTGCCATCAACCCTAACCTCAGTGAATCCAGTGACCTGCTGGTGGAATGTGAGGGACACTATGCTAATGCTATCAGACTTGTCAACCAGATATCTGTGTGTGCAACAAGCATCATCCACACACTCAGAGCAAACATGTTCTACTGCTGGAGACACCATCAGCCAGGAGCGGGCTTGTTTGTGTCCAAAGAAAGCAGACATGTTGATTTTTCTGAAGAAAAACTGTTAAGTCCTCAGTATGTAGCAGTGAGCATTACACACTGACGTGTCCCTGGTTTGCAACTGTTCTTTTGACCTGGAAATTATTTATTTTTATGTAAGAAAACTGCTTGGAATGGAAAAATACCAAAGTAAAAAAAAAAAAAAAAATGAAACTCACGATTTGTACTGTAATGTGTAACGTAATTTTCTTCTTGTTAGAATGAATATTAATTACAAAACTGGTACCGAAAAATGAACCATCCAGGAACCAACACTGAAGTGAAGGTACCAACACCGGTATCGATACCAATTTTTTTTAGAAAGGTACCCAGCCCTACGGGGCACAGTGTGAAAATTGCAACAAAAAAAAAAAAAAAGACCTTACAAACTAAACAGCAACATACAATGAGGAGGTCAACAAAGGTGGTGAGTTGTCCGTGGACACTGCCAGAAAGTTCCATAGTTCTGATAAGATGGTACAGTGTCTATCAGCGGCTCATTTCTGATAAGGCCCGCAGATGTCCTCAGGGGGGAGGACCAGCAGAGCATAGTTATTCACATAACTGGGATAAATTTGAGATAGCTGGCCTATTCAAGGCCAAGTGCAGAAGCCAGAATTGATAACATGTTTTGGGACAGGCAGACTCTGATGGATTTTTTTATTTCTGCCTTCAAAACTTCTGCTGGTACTTCTCAATGGTGAATCCAAACAGTCAAATGTTGTGGTCATTCCACCGGGCCATGCTTGTAGCCTTACCCAGGGTCAAATCCTTCATGCCAGTGAGTTCCAGAAGCCGCAAGGGGCCTGCGATTCTCAGAAACCGCGTCCAGTTTATGGCTTAGCTCACAAAGCATCTGAGTCTGAGTTCTTAGTTTCTGTTTGCCATTAATTTTCTTATTTTGTGACTTTATATCAAAAATTAAAGCATTTTTGTAAATCATCAATTTTTTAGCATAAAAGTTAATGTTGTAATTAATCTTTTGCATTTTAAAACCAAAAAATCAAATAGTCACCTATTTGTTCTTTGTTTTTTTCTTGTTGCTTTCCATTTTTCAATAAATTTTCTTGAAGAGAAAATCCAACGATCAAACACTGCACAAATGCACTTTCTTTAAATTGGCTGCAGTGAACACACAACTTTCTTGCCTTTTTGTTTGGACTCATTATTTGGATCGTGACAGTTTCTCTTCACAATGCAGACTTTATAAAACAGATCAAAGACAATATTTGTCTAAATTAAAGATCTAAACAAGGCTTTCAAGTACCTGCTTGATTGTATTGAACATTACAAAAAGCTCACGTCTGCATTTGAGAACAGCATAGGAAAGAGGATGTGGAAAAATGACAAAAAACAGGTTATTTTCTTCCATGTGTCCGCACATTTCCACTTCACAGTGGCTCCTGATGTTATTTGTCTCTTTCATCTTGTAACAGAACAGGGAGGATCAATGTTGAGCAGCCCCTTTCCTCCAAGGCTTGATCTCACCCAAAATACACACCTGCGTTGTTTAGGATTACTTGAGTGCATTTGGACCTCTTGCAGTGCATTTGGAAATAATCACCTCTTCTTTTTTAGAGGAAATTATAGCCCTGTGCACTTAAGCTGTGTGAAGCAGGGATGAAACGAATGGTACTTGTGTTCATCTCACCTGTGAATTATTGATACCTGTTCAGCCTGCTGTCTCTGCTGGGATGGAGGTGGCACATGTCTCCTCACATCGCACAGACTTGTAGTCTGGAGCATAGTTGAGGAGACAGAAGGCAAGGAGAAAAGTGAAATATCTCTTGTTCAACACTGCTGCACTTCAGTTGACTTTTACTGTGCTCAACCTCCCCGACTCGCTCATTAGAACCACGTTGAAATGACCACCTGAATGTCTTACAAAACACCATAACAAAGGCACAGCATTCTTCGAATGAATGTATATCACCCGCCACCATTCTCACCTGCTCATTAAACTAAGATCATCTTGTGATGAGAAGACAAAGATGTTTTGGTCAAACCTTGACAATGGCAATATCAGAGTCAGAGAGTCTTTATTGTCATTTGCACCGCATGTGGTACATGTGATGAAAACGAGATTATGTACACAGGGTCCCAGTTACATCCAACAACAAATGCAAGAGAAAAACAGTAATAACATCTAGAACTAACTAAGAAAAACATCAACTAGTAATACACTAAGCCTAATATAGTGGGAATAAACAGCAGCACGAACATGAGTTTGTATGAGCAGATGGTCACAGATGAACACAGATGAACACAGCAACAAGAAAACAGATCAGCATCAGTATGATGTGATATTTTGCAGTGTTTATTTTTTATTTTATTTTTATTTATTCATGAGTCTAACAGCCTCAGGGTAGAAGCTGTTCCTCAGTCTAGTGGTTCTACACTTGATGCTCCTCAACCTCCGTCCTGAGGGGAGTGGGGCAAAGAGTGAGTGTGCTGGGTGAGTGAGGTCTTTCATGATGCAGGTGGCTCTTTTCCTGCATCTGGAGGTGTAAATGTCTGTGATGGTGGGGAGACTGACTCCAACAGACTTCTGTGCAGCCTTCACCACTCTCTGTAGAGCTTTCCTCTCTTCAACTGTGCAGCCTCCATGCCACACGTTGATGCTGGAGCACAGGATGCTCTCCACTGCACACCTGTAGAAGGAGGTGAGAACTGGGCTGCTCAGACCAGCTCGTCTCAGCCGTCTGAGGAAGTAGAGTCTCTGATGACCTTTCTTGATCAGGCTGGTGGTGTTGTTGCTCCAGCTGAGGTTATCATTCATGTGTACACCCAAGTATTTGTAGCTGGAGACCACTTCCACTGCAGACCCACCTATTTTATAATCATTCACACACCTATAATATACAAGCAGTGTTACAGTTCAGAATGTGCTGAGAATGACTTTGCGTAACTATCACACAATGAAACTCCACATCTATAAAACTGACAGTTTAACAGTCATTTTGTCTTGGAAAAGATCTATTGGCTGCAGCAGCCATCTTGCATTGGGTTGTCTCCAAACAATAATGAGTTGTAAATGTGCATTCAAGAAATACTTGGTAAAAGTTTCATTCAGGTCCATACAGAGGTTCATGTCATATTTTACTAAAATACAAAAAAAAAAAAAAAGGTAACAGAAGTAAATACTGTACTGACGTTTTAGCCCAAATTTTATGCAGCATGTAGAACTTTGATGTGACACTCAGCTATCACCACAACATATTTTAGTTTGAGCTTTCTAAAACTGGCTAAGTCATAGACATTTTTATGTTCTCTATTGTCAATTGGTGGCCATGTTGGGTGTTCTTGTCTCCAACATCTGTGTGTATGCAGTTTTTAATTTTCTTATGTTTTATTGCAGTCTGTCCAGTCCGTCATAAAGTATTTTGATTCCAGACAGACATTTGACTCCAATACTTAAGAGCAAACCTTTAAAAATGGTAAATGGAGCTTATTTATATACCGCTTTCCAGCCCCCTGTGAGGAGCCCCAAAGCGCTTTACAATACCAACCATCCACCCATTCATTCAGACATTCATACACCGGTAGTGGTAGCCTGCCTTGCAAGGCGCCATCCAGACCTACTGGGAGCAATTTGGGGTTAAGTGTCTTGCCCAGGGACACAACGAAACTTCGCATCGGTGGTCGGATGCGGGATTCGAACCTCCAACCTTCCGATCGGGGGTCGACTGCCATTACCACTGTTCCACGGCCGCCCCAAAAAACATTCTTAGTACTGTACTGGGAGTTATGTATCTGTTGTGAATGATTCTAAGCTAACATCACACCAAATGTTAGCTCAATATTTGTAAGAAACTTAAGGAAATTGTTGTGTTTGTTGTTTGTGTTGTGTCGATATAATCGTCACTTATCTGTGACAATTATATTGAGTTGGATTTCTGATGCATGCTCAATAAACAAGGTAGAAAATCAGTCAGAACATGCTGTTCAGTGTCAGGAGGTCTGTGATCAGTTTTACATCAGGGAAACGAAACAGCCACTGGCCAAAAGGATGGCCCAGCACAGAAGATCAACATCATCAGGCCAGGACTCTGTGATCTACACTCATCTCCAGGCCAGCGGTCACTCTTTCAGGGATGAAGATTTTCACATTCTTGATAGAGAGGAACAATGATTTGAGAGATGAGTAAACATCTTTGTGAAAATAAACTGTCCATCCTTAAACAGGGCTGGAGACCTCCATGTTCAACTGTCCCCCTCTTACAATGCTGTTCTATTTTGTGTAAGCTACGCCCTTTAAAAGCTGTCGCTATTGGGTTTACCCGCACGCAGCGGTCCGAACACTGGAAACTTCTGGTCCATATCCACCTGCTGTGTGGGCCCTACCCGGTCCGCTATAAATTGCATCTGGACCGGAGCTAAACTCCCGCTTTTCTTCAGCCAATGCAAAGAACACTACTTCTACAAAGTATGATAACACAGAAAAAAGAAGAAGAAGAAAGATGAGTTCAACTAAGAAGACCATCCATCTGTGTCCCATGTGCCAAATGGGCTACATTTAATCAACAGACCTGCACGTTGTGTGTGAAAGCTGCCTAGGAGCTGAACACGCTCAGCAAACTTCTTCTCCTGATAGTCTTTCTGGTTCAAAATCACTATGCTCAGAGTCAAAGTTTCAGCCTGCCTCAGTAATGCCAAACCACCACCTTCCAACATCAGTAGAGGAGAAGGATGCACTCACCACTCTTAGCAAGGACAAAAACATCATAATTCTCCCAGCAGACAAAGGAAGGTGCACAGTGATTTTGAACCAGAAAGACTATCATGAGAAAGTTATGTCACTCCTTAGTGACTTAACCACTTATGAACCGCTGAAAAGAGATCCAGGAAGTGGTTACAAGAAGAAGTTGATAGATTGCCTGAAAATTTTGAAGCAGGACAAGGCTATTGACAATATTCTGTACCACAGACTGTACCCAGGGGAGGCCACGCCAAGTCTGTATGGTTTACCCAAAATCCACAAACAAATAATAATAATAATAATTGTCTAATCTTGTCATCTGCGTATGTTTCCCATACACAGACGAAATTCGTCTCTGCATTTAACCCAACCACCTACCAGGTGGTGCAGTGAGCAGCCATAGAAGGCGCTCGGGGAGCTGGAGAAATAGGTGTGCACTCATAGACACCCCAAGATGTGTAGTGGCCGGGACGCGAACCCGCGTCCTTCGGGTCCCAAGTCAAACGCCCTAACCACTACACCATCTTGGCTCCTACAAAGTGTATCTTTAAGACCAATTGTTAGCATGATTAACTCGGTCACTTACAATGTTTCCAAATATCTGGCATCTGTACTCATCCCTTTAGTTGGCAGCTCAGAACACCACATACAGAACACCATGGACTTTGTGGATAAGGTGAGGGATGTCATCATGGAGACTGATGAAACAATGGTCTCTTTTGATGTCACATCACTCTTTACGTGCATTCCTGTTGATGAGGCAGTAGAGGTGGTCTGTTTAAGGTTAAAATCAGACACCACTCTGAGCAACAGGACCACGCTTTCCACAGAACAACTGTGTCAACTCTTGAAACTGTGCCTGCAGTCAACCTACTTCACATATGGGGAGCAATATTATAGGCAGAAACATGGGTGTGCTATGGGGTCTCCAGTTTCTCCTATTGTTGCCAACCTGTACATGGAGGAGGTAGAAAAGAGAGCCTTGACGTCCTTTTCAGGGAGACCACCAAGTCATTGGTTCAGGTATGTTGACGACACCTGGGTTAAAATTAAATCTCAGGAAGTCCAACATTTCACTGATCACATCAACTCTGTGGATAAATATATCAAGTTCACACGAGAAGATGTAAAAAATGGCAGGTTGGCTTTCTTGGACTGTGAGGTCTCAGTTTCTGATAGAGGAAATTTGCAAACTGAGGTGTACCGCAAACCCACCCACACAGACCAGTATTTACAGTTTGACTCCCATCACCCTCTGGAGCACAAGTTAGGAGTCATCAGGACTCTGTACCACAGAGCAGACAGCGTCCCCACTAACTCAGCAGCCAGACAGAAGGAGAAATCACACACAAAACAGGCTCTAGAGAAATGTGGATATCCTAACTGGGCCTTCCTGAAAGCAGAGAAGAAACCCAAACAGGACTCCAGCCAGCCATCAGGTGAAAAGAAGGAACCCAGACCCAGACCAGTGGTCATTCCGTATGTTGCGGGAGTTTCAGAGACATTGAGACGTTTATTTTCTAAACACAACGTCCCAGTGGCTTTTAAACCCCAAAATACATTACGGCAAAGACTGGTTCATCCCAAAGATCCAGTCCCCCGGCACAAACAGAGTAATATTGTGTATGCTGTTCAGTGTCAGGAGGGCTGTGATCAGTCTTATATCGGGGAAACTAAACAGCCACTGGCCAAAAGGATGGCCCAGCACAGAAGATCAACATCATCAGGTCAGGACTCTGCGGTCTACACTCATCTCCAGGCCAGAGGTCACTCTTTCAGGGATGAAGATGTTCACATCCTTGATAGAGAGGAACAATGGTTTGAGAGAGGAGTAAAGGAGGCCATCTTTGTGAAAAGAAACCGTCCATCATTAAACAGGGGTGAGGCCTCCGGGTTCAACTGTCCCCCTCTTACAATGCTGTTATTGCTAGTATCACTCAGCCCTCTGTGAATAGCAAACAACCATCAGGGTGCTAACGATCCATCGTTAGGCTGATGGTCCTCCTTGATCATGTGAGCAGCTGGTTTCGGCTGTCATCAGCCAACTGGTTGATCCACTGTGAGAGGGTGCTATTTATAAGACTGAGCTGAATACAGCACTTCAGACTGAGTAAGTCTTTCGGACGAAAGACGAAACGTTTCTACAATATTTTTTTGCTAAGTTTTGTTTTGTTTTTTTGAATGTCCAGAGGACCAGACTTAGCTTTTTTAGAGTCAGAGTCAGAGAGTCAGAGAGAATTTATTGTCATTTGCACCGCATGTAGTACATGTGTTGAAAACGAGATTATGTACACAGGGTCCCAGTTACATCCAACAACAAATGCAAGAGAAATACAATAATAACATCTAGGATTAACTAAGAGAGACATCACATCAGCTAGTAATACACTAAGCCCTAATGTAGTAGAAAAACATCATTATAAACAGCAGCACGAACATGAGCAGATGGTCACAGATGAACGCAGCAACAAGAAACAGATCAGTATCAGTATGATGTGACATTTTGCAGTGTTTATTCTTATTATTTATTTATTCATGAGTCTGACAGCCTCAGGGTAGAAGCTGTTTCTCAGTCTAGTGGTTCTACATTTGATGCTCCTCAACCTCCGTCCCGAGGGGAGTGGTGCAAAGAGTGAGTGTGCTGGGTGAGTGAGGTCTTTCATGATGCAGGTGGCTCTTTTTCTGCATCTGGAGGTGTAAATGTCTGTGATGGTGGGGAGACTGACTCCCACAGACTTCTGTGCAGCCTTCACCACTCTCTGCAGAGCTTTTCTCTCTGCAACTGTGCAGCCTCCATGCCACACGTTGATGCTGGAGCACAGGACGCTCTCCACTGCACACCTGTAGAACGAGGTGAGGACTGGGCTTCTCAGACCGGCTCGTCTCAGCCGTCTGAGGAAGTAGAGTCTCTGATGACCTTTCTTGATCAGGCTGGTGGTGTTGTTGCTCCAGCTGAGGTTATCATTCAAGTGTACACCCAGGTATTTGTAGCTGGAGACCACCTCCACCGCAGATCCACCTATATACAGTGGGGTGTGGGTGTGTTTGTTCCTTCTGAAGTCCACAATCATCTCCTTCGTCTTCTTCACATTCATGTGAAGGTTGTTCTCTTTGCACCAGCTCTCCAGATGTTCCACCTCCTGTCTGTAGCTGGATTCATCATTATCTGTGATGCATCCCACCACAGCTGTATCATCTGCAAACTTAACAATATGACAGCCTGGATGTGTGGCTATACAATCATATGTGAGCAGAGTGAACAGAAGAGGGCTCAGCACACATCCCTGAGGAGAGCCAGTGCTGAGGGTGATGGTGGAGGAGGAGAAGTTGTGGATCTTCACGGACTGTGGTCTGTCTGTTAAGAAGTCTAAGACCCAGTTACAAATAGAGGGGCTTAGTCCAAGTGTGGATAGTTTGTCTATCAGAGTTTGGGGGATCATGGTGTTGAAGGCAGATGTGAAGTCCACAAAGAGCAGACGCACGTATGAGTCCTTCTGATCCAGGTGGGTGAGAGCAGTGTGGACCACGGAGGAGATGGCGTCCTCTGTTGATCGGTTCTCACGATATGCATATTGATGAGGGTCCTCGTTGATGTTGACGGCTGTCTTGATGTGGGACGGCTGTCTTGATGTGGGACATGACCAGTTTCTCAAAACATTAGATGCTCATACACTAGATAAACATTAGATTCAGAAAAATGTGGGAACACCACTAAACATTAGATTCTCATACATTTAGATGCTCTTCCTTACCTTCAAAGCTGTCCACAACATCTCTCCTCCATACCTTTCGGACCTTGTTCACATTGCTACACCTGCTCGTACCCTCAAATCCTCTTCTTCTATTCAGCTCATTGTTCCCCTTGCTCGTCTTGTTACTATGGGGAGTAGAGCACTCATCTGTTTAAAGTAGCCTATGCACTGTGATTGCAACTGCATTATCTTATTTTAATTCTATTTTACTTGTTTTTACTGTGTATAATATTGGTTGTTTTTATGATTGACAATGTAAGGTGACCTTGAGTACCAAGAAAGGCGCCTACAAATAAAATGTATTATCATTATTATTATTATTATAAAAAATAAGGAAAACAATAATAAAGCAACAAACGATAAAACAACACAGCCTTGCTCTGTCATTATTTGGTGGGCGTTGTTTTTTTTACGATTATTCGTTCAAACAGGAAAATTCCTTCTTCCTCATTATAAATGTTTCCTTTTCGTATTCCTCTATCCACAGTATTCCTACGCCCCATGACGCTTTGCGCGAAATGTGCACACGACTTCCGGTTGACCGGAAACACCGTTTGTTTACATGCGAGTAATACAGTTGAAGACAGTCCAAACTTTGTTGTTTTAGTTCATTAAAAATGTGGGAACACCACTCGTTTTGTTAAAAGAGGAGGGACAAATAAAAAGAAATTACAGATGTTACCTGATCGCGCAGACATAATTTAAAACTACATAAATAGCGAACGCGTTTGCTCCGGCCTCTCGGCTAAGGTTTGTTAGCAGCTATCTCGGCTAAAAATACCGGTCGCGTCTGAGATCTATCGTTTTAAGACAGTAAATCTTCCAAAACTCTCATTAATAAACCCTCCCCGAATAAAAAGATGTTACCTGATCGCGCAGACATAATTTAAAACTACATAAATAGCGAACGCGTTTGCTCCGGCCTCTCGGCTAAGGTTTATTAGCAGCTATCTCGGCTAAAAATACCGGTCGCGCCTGACATATATCATTTTAAGACAGTAAATCATCCAAAACTCTCATTAATAAACCCTCCCTGAATAAAAAGAAATTACAGATGTTACCTGATCGCGCAGACACAGCCATAGAGAAGGATGCAGGAACACTCTTTCTTTGTTTTGGGTCCGTGTTGAAAACACTGTTGTTTTAGCCAAAGATTTAGCTTGGTCCGGTTGTTGGTGCAGCCGCGAACAGCACAGCAGGTACCTGAACCCCGGTAGGACATTTCAGTAAACGTTCCGTTTAAACAAAAGCTGTGTTTGCTCCGATAAAATGAATGAAAATAACTTTCAAAAACACCCGTGATCCATACTCGCCTATGGAATACAGGCACTTCCGGTGTCGGACAGGAAGTACAATGCACATTCGCTTCTACAGTGACACCCTCAGGAATACTGTGGATTGTCTGATATGAACAAACATTCCTTCAGCTAAGATCAGGCACAAAGGCTGCATGCCTGTAATCTAATATGCACTAGGTACATGGTTCAGTGGTGCGTAATTACACTTGAATAAAAAATTAGGTTTAGGTGGATGTCAGGGTGTTTTTTATGGTTTTTGGACTGACCCAGTGAGGCATGGACCATATCCTGCTCTGCCCTTTAAACCCAATAGTGACAGCTTTTAAAGGGCATACCTTACATGAAATAGAACGTTCGTTATGTATTGTGTTACGACCCGAAGGCACATACAATATAGGGACACAAGACACAGAAAAGATGGTAAAAAATAGGTTATTTTAGGCTCTCCTTGTGTCCTAAAAAAAAAGTAATTAAAGAAAAAGTCGGACCTCTCAAATCTAGCTTAAGGATGAATAATAAAAAAACTCTAAGTCCAGTAGGTCACTCATGGCTCCGGTCTTCAGCACCCAGGTTCTCACAATGACAGCAGGTCTCACTCCAGTTTCTCACAAATGGTTCATCATTCGGTTCTTCTTCTGCTGTTTTCTCACGGCTTACAACATCGGCTTCATCATACGGCTTCAACATACGGCTTCTTCATACAGACTTCTTTTTCATCACTCGGACTTCTTCATCACTCGGATTTCTTCTCACAGTTTCAACAAACGGCATCCTCATACGGCTTCAACAAACGGCTTCAACAAACGGCTCCATGGCTCCTCTCCCTCTGCTACTGCGTCGGATCTCTCCTTGCTTCTGTTGCTTGGATCTCTGCTCTTTTTTCTGTGGCTTGGACCTAATATGGAGGGAGGAACCACCTCCACCTATAGCATGTTTTAATTAGCAACAGCTGCAGTCAATTAACCTCCCACAACCTCTAAACAACTCATGCCTCTGCTCAAAACCTTTAAACAATTTTGTATTCTGACTAAAACCTCTAATCATCTCATTCCTTTGACTAAAATAAATTACATGCCCAGTGCATGTAACAATTGTAGCCCCCAGAATCTATGAGGGTAAGCGTAGCCCTTTAAAACTTGGGCCTCACTGGCTCTCAATTGGCTAAAGAAGAGAATATGCCTTTGGGAGTCGAGCTTCGGTCCAGATGCAATTTATAGCGGACTGGGTGGGGCCCACACAGCAGGTGGGTGTGGACTATAAGTTTTCAGTGTTCAGCACGTAAACCCAATAGCGACAGATTTTAAAGGGCTATGCGTACACTCATAGAATCTAGGGTTACAACACGTGACCAACGTTTTTGCTAGTATCACTCAGTCCCTTGTGAATAGCAAGCAACCATCAGGGTGCTAATGATTCATCATTAGGCTGATGGTCCTCCTTAATCATGTAAACAGCTAGTTTTGGCTGTCAGTAGCAAACTGGTTGATCCACTATAAGAAGGTGCTCTTTATAAGACAGAGCTGAATACAGCACCTCAGACTGAAGAAGTCTTTCGGATGAAAGACGAAACATTTCTACAAAATGTTTTTTGTTTTTTTGTTTTTTGAATGTCCAGAGGACCAGACTTAACTTTTTTAGATTGAGTTGGATTGACTTTAAACAATAAACAAAGTTGGACAAATTAACGCACACATAGTTAAAAAACATTATTGCTTTTTCCTTGGGCAGTGGGTGATAAAGACAGAATTTACCAGTCTAGCCTTGCAATTAAAAATAAATAGTTGTTTTATTGGTGCATCTTCTGCTAAGAATCATGGTCCATTTTAGGAATGTGGTGACATTTGATGGGTCATGTTTATCAACGTTATCAGCCTGCAGGTTGGATGTCATTAACTGTGCAGCCTCCCACACTGACCCTGTCGTACGTGGCATTCACTGAAGGCTGATCTGTGTTCAGCACTTTTCTCTCAGCCAAACATAAACCAAAAAGCCTCTACTCAGCAGCACCATGTGGTTTTAGAGCTAGATTCACTTACACAAACTGTCTCTGGACTTCCTTATCAGATCTAACATTTGAAAAAGACCCAGTGAAGCAGAAGGAAAACTTACCACCCTGTCACACAATATCAACCGCTTTATACAAGTATGTTCAGTCAGGGTCAAATTGGAATAACAAAAAGAGCTCTGAGTATTTTTCTTCTACACAGACCAGCAGATAAGCCATGACTTTCCCCCATCACTGGGATCAGCCCCTAATACCACCACTTTTAACCATATTAGATGGATCATTTATAAGTTGAAATACGGAGCTACTGTTTCCTGCAGTCACCTCTGTGAGACCACCATGATAGATTCATACTGCATTTTGCAGTCAGCATTTCATCATGAATTTTATTTGTCTTTCTTTCAGCAGCTCCCTTCTTCAGGGGTCGCCACATTGAACTAACTCACACAAACACTTGGCAATTATTTTTATGCTGGATGTCCTTCCTGACACAACCATAGACAAATGAGCTACTACAGCCCTCTGTGGAGCAAAGAGCTGATATCTAGGGCACCCGGGGGAGCAGATGGTGGGGGTTAAGGGCCTTGCTCAAGGACCCAGAGTGGGGCAAATGAGGGTGGAGGCAGGTGTAGGGGCCTCACCTGTCCCACCAACATTTTGATGTTGTTGTACCGAGAGTTGAACCAGCGATCTTCTGATCACAGGCCCACGTTTTCTAACCTCTGCGCCACTCCCTAGTATTTTATTATGAAATACAGACTGCTAATGGCTGAATGTACAAATAATGAGTACACACACACACACACACACACACACACACACACACACAGGTTTGTCAATGTGGTTTAGCCGGACTTTTTCGCCAAACCCGCCCGAAGGTGTAATACGGGGTCTACCCCTTCCCGAGGTCCTAGCGACCTGGGACCAAGCTCAGAGCACTCTAAAAATTTTGAAAAAAATTTGGGTCACTTTAGCTTTCCGATAGGAGCTTCACAGCACGTTTTACCACCCAGACTCCAGTGTGGTTTACAAGGACGTCAAAAAATGTGGTTTATGAGGACAAACATGCATTATGGGGTCTTTAAAGGGACATTTAAACTCCGCCTACTTAACATAAAATTAACATAAAACACACAAATGTGACAGGAGGACAAACATGCATTATGGGGTCTTTAAAGGGACATTTAAACTCCGCCTACTTAACATAAAATTAACATAAAACACACAAATGTGACAGGACACTGCATTAGGAGAACAGTTTTTTGAACTGATTTTATTAAACAAATTAGGCACATACTTTATTTATATTCACTAACAAATCTTCAAATGTTTAAAATAAAATAAAACTTAAATGTTTCAAATAAAATAAAATAAAAACTTAAATTCTGTTGACATATTTACATTATTATAAAACATATTAACATTATATACATATTTCTAAAACAAAATTTTACTTTTTCTGCAGGGTTAATCACAACCTAATGTAAAGTACAGGGGATCCCCGACTTACGAGCGACGAAAGAGTTCCTCAGTCTGAGATGACATATTTACATTTTATAAAACATTAACATTACAAACTTGTACATATTTCTAAAACAAAATTTTACTTTTTCTGCAGGGTTAATCACAACCCAATGTAAAGTACAGGTGATCCCTGACTTATGAGCGATGAAAGACTTCTGAGATGACATATTTACATATTATAAAACATTAACATTACAAACTTGTACATATTTCTAAAACAAAATTGTACTTTTTTTACAGGGTTCACCACAACCCACTGTAAAGTACAGGTGATCCCCGACTTACGAGCGACGAAAGAGTTCCTCAGTCTGAGATGACATATTTACATATTATAAAACATTAACATTACAAACTTGTACATATTTCTAAAACAAAATTGTACTTTTTTTACACGGTTCACCACAACCCACTGTAAAGTACAGGTGATCCCCGACTTACGAGCGATGAAAGAGTTCCTCAGTCTGAG